>APFE030140531.1:108231-124855 GCA_000404065.3 Pinus taeda | reverse complement strand
TTAAACAGTTTGGACAGATTTCTTTCTCTATTCTACAACAGAAAATTGAAACATGGCATGATCCAGATTAGACTGTTGGACCATCCATCAAAATTTAATAGATATGAAGGCATGTACACACCTTGCCTTTCCTTGAAAATATGAGATCTTTGTATCAGCAAAGCAGAGCATATTTGGCATTTGAATTTTCCAATCATGAAATATGAAACCTATTGGTATAGGTATCCAACAGCAGGACTTGGGCGTTTCTCAGGCAGAAGCTACGTCATTATTCATTGATAGCTAGTGAACAATTAAGCTTGCCAAGAACCGAGTTTTTCATTCAAAGACAAAGCATTTGGACACCAAGTATCATCATATCAGATCTCTCGTTGCCAAAGATGCCCTCAAGCCAGTTTATTGTCCTTTAGAAGATCAGATCTCTGACATTTTCACGAAACCTCTTGGCAGAATAAAATTTACTAAGTTCAGGGATGAACTTATTATCTGTTGTAATGTATCTTTGGATAGCTTGTAAAGGTGGTAAAAGAAGCATTATTTGAATGCATATAACAGGATATCGTATCAAGCTAAATGACTTTTCATACATAAATGTAGTTATTTCCCACTAATTCCCACTAATGATTCATTATCCCTTAGCTTTATTGCTCATAAATGTTTGTGTCGAAAAATGGGATGAAAGTTTTTTTTAGGGTAGTGAACCATTATATTGCGATAATAGCAATTGTGTGATTTGCGAAGCAATATCGCAGATCGCAATATCGCAAGGTGTTCCTTTCAACATTCTTACCTCTTGTTGTGTGTCTGCGAAATGCTAGATATGAGATGTGAGATGTCCATTAGTTGTCTCACGTATGCTTACTTACTAGGCTCATCTTAGGCAATAGAATTGATGGGCTTGAAATATTTGATTTTAATACTCTACAGTGTGGGTCTGGGTGCAAATCGTATATCGCAATATTGGCTTATGGTAGGTGCAAAGTGTTTGCTCAAATACTCGAAATGCGATGCGATATAAGCCAAAGCGCCATCGCGATTTCGCAACTCGCAAACTTTGCTATATCATATTTAAGAGAAAACTCTTTATGGGTCATGTTATGCGATGCGAGAGTCAAGCCTAAAAGGTTTAAGGACTTCCATTTTTTGTCGGATTTTATGATAATTTAGACCATGGAGCCATTATCTTAAACGCTATGCTTGACTTTGGAGGTTTTTTCGAAAGTTCCTTTAGTGGGTTTTTTAGACGTGCTATATATGAAAACGTGAGATTTTAGTAGTTCCCAAAGAGGTCTTGATTATTATTTTTCTTTATTCAAAATAAAATAAATGACTAAATGCTAAGTTCTATTTTTTGAATAAATTTTTTAAAGGGTCCTTATTTAGTTAATGTAACGTTAACTACTATTATTTCTAAATGGGGGGTTGTTGAATACCACAACACCACCATAAATAATTGATCTTGGAGAATTGTAAGATGTTTCATCAACAGGGGCTAGTGATCCCTAGCCTCCTTCTACTTCTTCAACTCCTTTTTCAATCGAACCTATGGAGATTATTCAATCAGCTGAGACCAGCTCAGTAGGAGATACTAATATCTTATCAAAAATTTTTGAAATCAAGCAAAAGAATGAAAGTCTTAAATCTCAAGTATACAGTCAATTTTGGAAAGATACATCCACTTCTTAGCGTAGACTTCTCTCTGCCTTTGACAGTGAAAGAGGAAGGATGCAAATGGCATTTTTTCAGGCTCAAATTCCATTTCCCAAATACACAACAGACTACAAGAAGACCCTCTTTTCATTTGATGTAAATCATATACATCCTATTGATTAAATGGATTTGCATAGGCAATCAGGTGAGATGTTATTTTCAACAATGACTACAATTTCCATGTCTCTCTCCAAGCTCAGAATTGCTTTGTACAATGTAAAGTCACAACTTGAGATTGAAAAGTTGTCATCCTTGTCTAAAGATAACAAATTGAAGTCTTTATAAGATATCATTATCAAGATTGGATATGATCCCTAGGATTGTAAAGCAATTGAAGAAATATTGCAAAAGAAGAATGTGGACATTATAGCCTTGAATAAATAGTTGAAATTGCCTTCAATTGAGGATTCACATACCAAAGAAATGGTAGAAAATGAACAACACAAGGAGGAGATGTTGAAACTCATCATTGAGCAAAGCATACAGATCAAGAAAATGGAGGAGAAAATAGAACAACTTGCTGTGACCCTAGTGACAGCAATTCCAATGACAGGTGTAGATCTAAGCTCATCTCCTACTGACATTGCTTCATATTCAACAAAAGTTGAAACAACAAGGTTATTACAGGAGCTACAAGCACAAAAACAACAAAATGAGAAGTTACTCCAGAAGTTCTAAACCCTGGAGTCACAAAAGGTAAAAAATGATACCTTTTATGTAGAGGAAATGCAAAAGTCACATAGGTTAGAGCTCAAGGTTAAAACGTTAGAGAGAAATACTCTAATGGTAGACACTTTTGCCCAAGCCAATGAATACATCTAGTTAGGTATTGGCCACTCCATATAGAAGTATGGCCATACATACAAATCATTTTTGAGCAGCAAGAATTGATTGCTAAATCAGGGCAGAGATAGAGACCCAGAAGGTAGGAATGGGCACAAAGCCCAAAGAAGCATGAGGGATTATCAGAGTACTAAACTCTGAAACTAGGCAACAATTAGAAGAGATGAAAATTCTAGATAGGACAACTACTATTTTGGAAATTAAAAAAGTCGTAATGAAGAAGAATATATTAACTCAGCTAAAAAAAATGTGAAGCTTTGAACACTAAAATTAGAAGGTTTCATTCTAAATTCAATATGTTGCATAAGAAAGGGTTACCATAGATAGTGTCATCAAATGATCAACTAGTAAAATTGGAGGATTACTGTGAAAGACTATATACTATTGCAACAGATAGCAGTCAACTTGCAGGTATAAAAAGATAGATTACTGGCAAAGAGTTTTTGGAAGCCTTGAGATCTGACCTTACAATCAAATATGAAGTTGGACACCTTTTTCTCACTAAACCCAATTTTGAGAGATATACCGAAGTTGGTGAGATATTTAGAAGGATGGTAAATCTCGAGATACCCAGTGAGAAAAGGTGGGATCAATTGTGTGAAACAATTGATTAAATTTTCATTCCAACAAGAAGACAACAATAGCAGATTTTGAAGGAACAATCATCAACAACTTCCTATCTAATAGGGACACATCATGCAACAATTTTTATTTTCCTATCTTCTTTCAAGCTATTTTGTAAGTAATTTAGGATATTTTGTTTAAACATGTATAAATAACTCTCTTCTATGAGTTATTAGGGGTGGTACCTTTCCATAAGCAATTTTGTAAAAGCATTGATGTATAAGTTATTTCTAGATCACTGATAATAAAGAAGAGGATTCTGAATTTGGTGTCATACAATCTCGTTTTCTTCTGTAAGTTTTCATTGTGTTTCAATTCATTACGTTTATTCTCATATGTTTAAGTTTTATAGAGATATCAAGTGAGAATAAATGTGTTACAGTTATTCTTAAAATTCCTTCTGAAGTTATTATCATAAAGAGACTGAGATATTGGATAATCTTTCTGAAATGCTCCCTCTAAATCATAAAATTGTGAGCATCTTATGTAATTTTAAGCATAGTTTGTTTAACTTTTGAAAATTGGAAAAAGGTTTTCCCACTTATGATAATTTATCTTTCTATCTGAAATCTAAATTAATCATATCTCCTTAATATTCTTTCTACACACCTTATAAATTCAAATCACCATGTGAAGTTAAATAGAAATCGTTTGATTATCTATTAGTACTATCTAAAAGATTTAATACATCATTCTTACAGTTTGTTCTATGTATTGGTCCTCCATAAAAACCAAAACCAAAACCCCCAAAACAAATATCTTAGATGCTTTGGCATGATCAATTGACCATTATCATCTCAGAGGAACAACATCAATTTGGCACCATTGCTAGGGATTTGAATTTGATTATTTTTCCTGTGACAATGATATAAATCCTATTCCTTTAAAGGTGATTAAAGGTCTAGATAGGTCAAAACCCTTCACCTGACGACTCCACTGTGCCAAACTGACACCTTTTAAGAAGACTAGATCTCATTTTGAACTTGACATAGTTAAGCCTTTGTCAGATCCAGAAAAACTAGTGAGAAGGGCCAATTCCAAAAGAAAACTTCAACCATCTTCTTTTTATTTAGCCTTGCAGTCTAAAGATATATTACCATTTGATCCTTATAGCAACATTCCATCCAATCCAGATTGGACACAATTCCCACCTAGGGTTTCTAAACTTTTAAATAGGGGAGTTGATTTCAAATCAACTTTCCTCATTCACTCACTTGAAACATGTCAAGAACCCCCACTACTATTAGGATCACCTAAATCTGAGTCTAACTTGGGTATTCATTTGCCTGAATACAAACCTACAGACTTCATATCCCCTACTACATATTCATTTCCTTCCACTTATGAACAACCTGAAGGGACCTTCTCTATATAATCAAATCCACTCTTTGAAACTAAAGAGGGTACTCAGTCATAGGTCCATAAGTTAGTTATTAAGACTCCCTTAAAGTCATATAGGAGATCTCCTCCTTATTCACCTCCACATAGATATACACCTTCCTTATCACCATCTTCCTCTTCTTCTTCTTCATCATCTACACAAACATCTCACACACCATCTTCTACTATGGCATTCCAACTTATTGTACAGGCTAGATATGCAACTTTAGTTTTACCTCAAATCCTTGATGCATTCCCTCCTGGATATTTAAACACCTTCCTAGGTATAATAGAGAAACTGGTTCCTCAACTGAGGACCATCTTCAAGAATTTCTAGATTTTGTAGATAATATGAACATTGAGCAAGAAAATGTTTATATGAGGTTGTTTGTTCAATCTCTTGAGGGAAATGTGAGAACTTGGTTAGGCAGTTACCTGCAAATTCCATAAGGTCTTGGGAAGAGTTAACAAATATATTCAAAAACTAATTGGGTGTAAACAAAGATGCTCTTTACTTTTTGACTGAGTTTGAAGAACTTAAAAGAAACTTTGGTGAACATGTATCTGGTTTTATTATTTGGTTCAATAGACTTTATCATAAGATTCCCCCTGATTGCAAACCCCCTGTAGCAGCAACCAAATCTAGGTTTTCAAAAGCCTTTGAAGATGATTTTGTTGTAATGTTAAGAGAAAGAAACTCAAGGACTCTTGAAGACATGTAAAATAATGCTATAGAGGTGGAAGAAAATAGGGCTGCCTCAGCTACTTTAAAAGCTAAGAGGAAAAGGCACAAAGAAAGATTAAATCTAGTCAAGAGGCCTCTACTTCTTCAAAGACTAAAACTGAAGATTCTAAAATTGATAAAATCACTTCACTTCTTAGAAATCTATCCAATAGAATTTCCAAGATTGAGACTCAACCTAGGACAGTTCAACAGATGGTCACTCGACCTCAAAATCAAAATCAACGTCAATACAAAAGAAGTCCACAATTACAAATTGTTCAAAGATCTAGTAATGATCAACATGTTCCAACTCCTTTACTGATAGATGATCAATAGCCTGATGAAAATACCATGACTATCACTGAAGACATTAATAAAAAGGATAACTCTTCTGGTCATACCATTATTATTCCTCTTTCACAACATAAGAAAGTTCAATAAGATCAAGAATCCTCATAGGTTTCCAAATACCATGCCTTCTCTAAATTCCTAATTGCAGAGCTAGACAAAAAATATGATCTCAGACCTAGACCTGGCCCTAGAAGACCTCCTAAAGAACCTCCAACAATTGAACCTCATACCAAAACTATTGAAACTCAGACAACTATTGTTCGACCATTAAATCAATCAACTGATAAAGCTCAAATTGAAAAAATTGTCTTAACTGCAATTAATGTTGAAAATGAGTTAGAAAGAGTTAAGACCCCTATACCACTTTCAAAACTTTTAAAAAACCATGGATATAAAAATAAAGTTTCCAAATGGATACAAAACACCTCTGTTGATGCTGAAAGTGATGTTATTAGCCTTGAATATGAAAAACTAGCAGTGGTCTTCGGTCCTAACTCATATATGATAGATGAAATAGTAGCCCCTTTCTATGTGACAATAAAGACAAATAACTCCATGTAATACAACTGTATGCTTGATTCTGGAGCATTACACAATATCATGCCAAAAACCATCACGGATCATTTAAATCTTGACATAAATAGATCCTATCATGATTTGTACACCTTTGATTCCAAAAGGGTACCTTGTCTAGGATTGATTAAGGATTTAGTAGTCACTCTTGCCCAAATCCCAGTAAAACGCATAGTGTTAGATATTGTTGTCACTGACATCCCTCCCAAATTTGGAATGCTCCTTTCAGGGTCTTGTCATGCCAAATTAGGGGGAACCCTTCAAATGGACATGTCTTATGCCATTATTCCAGTTTAGGGGGGATAACAACTTAGGTCGTATAGAGAGGTTAGATTTGTGCACACGGTATGCAAAACAGATCAACCAAAGAACCGCCCCATATATGCTATTGATAAAGATTTTGGCTTTTTTCAACTCTCTTCAAATCAAATACATGAATCTCAAGTAAAAATTGAAGATGTAATTGAAAACCCTATATCAAATCAAACTGATGTATGGAAGCTCTTCTTTGATGGTTCTTGTGCAAAGGATGGAGCAGGGGCTGGGGTAATGCTAATCTCACTAGAAAAGGAAAACATTACACAATCATGTAAACTTGATTTTGAAGTTACCAACAATGTAGCAAAATATGAGGCTTCTAGGATTACAGTTAGCCAAGAGTTTAAAGGTACACAACCTAAGTGTTTCACTGACTCAGAGCTCATTGTAAGACAAGTTAGAAATCTTTTCCAAAAAAACATCCTAGGCTTAGGTCTTATCAAAATGAGGTTTCAAATTCCATTGAAAATTTATTTGATGCCTTCAACATAACTTATGTCCCTAGAAATGAAAACATACATGCAGACACTTTAACTGTCTTTGCAAGCTCATTTAATATTCCTGAGCAAACACAAGTGTTATACCAAATCTAGGTTGAATACAGGCCATCTATACCAGATAACCAAAAGCACTGACAGGTGTTTGAGGATGATGAACAACTAAAATATTTCCTTCAACTTGTAGGTGAATTCTCTCTTCTGCAAATTGAGGCATACAATATTGATATGGTCAATCCTCAAGCTACTGATGATCCAAAATTTAACTCAAAGATTGCAAATCATGACATCATACAATTATCGAATGACTTCATTCCTGAAGGGGTAATTCCTTTAGAAAAATTATTCAATTATAATGATGTCCCTCGAAACCCTCAATCCATTTCTCCTGAAGATGACATAGAAGAAATCAATATTGGAACCCAAGGACAAGTGCAAACTACAAAAATATCTACATTTTTAGCCCCAGAAGTTAAAAATGAATATCTTAAGTTACTTAAAAAATACAAAGATGTTTTTGCTTGGTCTTATGCTGATCTTAAAACTTATGATACATCCCTCATTGAATATAAGGTCGCATTGAAAATTGAAGCTAAACCCTACCAGCAAAAACTCAGAAGAATTAATCCAATTCTTCTATCAACTATTGAGAAAGAGCTTAAGAAAATGTTAGATGCACATATTATTCTTGCACTAAGATATTCTAATTGGATTGCCAACCTAGTACCTGTCAGGAAAAAGAATGGTGAAATTAGACTCTGTGTTGATTTTGGAAACTTAAATAAAGCATCACTAAATGATCTGAAAATGGAATGTACTTGTTTAAGGGTGCAAGGTATCCATCTTCCATAATTTCAAATGTGAGTTATACACTCCAAGTGACCTCTGAAAACATGAAAACTTCTTATTTCTTATACAGTTATAGACTGTAGGGGCATTCACCAGACATGTCACCTCTAAAGAGAGGATGAGTTCCAGAGGCTACCTGGCCCTCTACAGGCTCTGCCTAAAGAAATAACAAAGTAAACACTTAGAAGTCTTTGACATACACATACTTGAAGTTTGATGTCTTGCAGAATAAGATAAATAACTTTTTGCAGCTAAATAGGTGATTATGTGTGTATGCAAGTTATGTATATTTGTTGTTTAACACTTTATATCAGTTTTGTTTAGCATGTCATCTTCAACAAATAAAGACATCAAAATGTATAAAGCAGTTCACCCTTCTGGCTACATCTCTGGCCCCAAGCCTCTCAAACTAGGCTTGTCCTCTTGTATTAAAAATGCTACAAAGGCTAATACAAGAATATGAGTGTCTCAAAAGACATATCTGACTGTAAATACATAATCAGAAGATAGGAATTAGCTAAACATGCTCTTTCCCAAGCACTAAACTGTCAAATTGTACCTTATATAGTACTTTCCCCAATTGACCCTGGTGGCCCTTTAGACTTGCATGGAGAATTTCGAGGTGAAGATGGCCTCAATTGGTTCTGAAACCTCTGCCATTAGACTCAGAAGGTCGAACATAGCAGACATAGGCTTTTGAATCACCAAAAATGGATGAACATAGTCCCCAAACAGCTCAAGCACTGAAATGGCCTGGAAAGCTTCCCTGAAGCTAAACAATGAGAAGAATGCCTCAAAAGGAAAAACGAGCTGTAGAAATGGATTCAGAATGCTGAAAAACTTCAGGAATGACCTTCGTTCCACATTCAATGGCTGCACAATTCCCAATGCAGCTCCCAAACTGATTTGGCTCTAGGGGCTCCTGGAACATCCACGAAGCAAAAACACCTACAAATGACCTCAGATGGTTGTGAAACCTATGCCAATGGCTTCAGAAGGTTGAAGAGACCCAAAATAAAAAAAACATTCATCCAAAAAGGACTTTCCTAGCCAAAGTTATGGCTCATTAAAGTTTCTCCAGTTTGCCCCTAGAAAAACTCTAGTTAAAACTGGCTAACTGCCAGATAACCCTGCTAAATTTGGCAATTCCGCCATTTTTGGAGCGCTCTACCATATCCTCCACCAAATCCTGACCTGATCACCAGATTTAATTGTTTGTCTTTAATGCGCATGTGAACACATTTATACAACTGGCAGTTTTCGTCGGATTACGTGTTGAACTGGTGGTTATATGTTATGGCCCGTGGTTATGGGTGGAAGGTCACGTGTATGGGGGCTGGCCCCCTTGGGGCCCCACCCAACATATGTTTAAAATTCTTAAGATATTCCTTCCGCCACTAGAACAACGAATACTTCATTGGCCTAACTGTAAGGCGTGGGTGTGTTAGACCGGAGGTCATGGGATCGAACCTCATTGCCACCAAAATTTTAAACAATGCACATACCCTTGATGACGTCACCATGAGCCACGTGGTGGTCTTCGGGTCTGCCACGTGGCAGTTTTTGATTCGCTTCCCAAAAGGAATATTCTTTTTTTTTTAATTTTTTTGAAAAAATTCAAAAATTAAGAGTCATTGCACGATTTTGTTTTTGGCATAATGTCTGCATACGGAGACCGTTTTTTGAACCATTTGCGGTACCAGAATCAGGAGGACGAGCTCTATCTGATTTTTCAGGTTCAAACTAGTTCTGAGCACTTTCATTTTTGACCATTTTACAACACTTGGTCCTGAGCTCCTGATCACACCTCCCAAATGAGAAGGCTTTTGGTCCCCAAAAGCTTACTGAATCTCTGAACTGAACTGTACAACACTTGAGGAACAGAGATATCCTCTTTCATTCAGCCAAAAGAGCATACTGATGCCAAAATGTCCTACCTTGCCAACTTTCGTCATGGCGACTTTTTGCTGCATAAGCCAAGTACTTGTCGAATCCCGACCAAGTTCTTTCGCCAGACAAATTTGAAATTGCAGGAACCAGCAATGATACTTGCTGATATATGAGCTGAAATATTCCTTTGAACATGTGGGCTTGCCAACTGCCACGATGCCCATCCATGGCACCTTTGCTCCAGAAGAAGAGTTGCCTCCCAAATGAGAATTTTACCGGCTATAACATGCTGAATGTACTGCAAATTCTCATCCCAAACTCTTGGGAAACTTGCTGCAAAAACTTCTCAAAAGAAGTAGAGACCCATGCTAAAATTTGAGCCCTCTTTACATGCATGCTTTTCCAGCTCATGGGATTGTGCACTGCTTTGCACCAATTTCCTTCCCTGCACCAAATGACACCAAAGGTATCTTGTGCAACAAGACAATCATCAAAAACAATTTGTCCTGAAATATGTTGAACAATGGACTCAACCATCAACATAACAAGGGTGTACACAACCGACACAAGTCGACAAAACATGTGCACCACAATCGACACAAGTCGACAACATAAGTGGCACAATCGACAATGTAAAAGTGTGCTCACAAGCGACACTAGTCGACTGTCAACAAGATATATTTACAAACACATGTATGTATCAAAACAATGAACTATATATAGTTCGATAAACACACCTACAACATCTATGTATAGGTGCAACTTCAACTCTTCTTTTGCAAAGACCAACAGGTACATCAACCCAATAAAAACACATATGGGTGACAAGAGTTGAAATGAAAAACATTGCTGCAAAACTAGTGAGTATCATACTCATCTTTTACCATCCTGCAACTTGCATTCCCTTAACAAAGAAATGCATTCAATCAAAAGACATGCAACTTTAATTGGATAAGAATTCTAACAATTTCTTACCAATCCATTTCAAAGGCGCTTCCTTTAATTGCACATCGATATCAACATGTGTATCATCTTGACATATATCAATGATGGAAACTTCCTTCCCATTCTTGCCATACTCTTTCTCTAATTTCTTCAACTTTCGTGGAAGCATTGTTGGATTCAGAGTCCAACACCTTTCAACAGTATGTCCTTGCTTATGGCAATAAGTGCAACACATGTTCATCTTCTTGATAGCATGATTTGCATTGTTCAATGGAACTTTGGCTTCTTGCCTCCTTTCCTTCAAAAGTTTCCTGTATGTTGCCATTCTTTTCCAACATCTAGAAACACTATGGTTAACCAAACCACAAAAGAACATGCAATTATTTTCCAATGCTTGTGTGGAAATTTTCCATGCTTTACATGATTAAAGGAAGTATGATTGAAATCAGATTTATACCTTTCTCTTTCACCTTCATTAACTTCATGAGGAGGTGAATCAGATGAAGAAGAAGCTCCTTTTGGAACACCATCAATCCCTTCAATGGTTTTAGAGCTTTCACAATTCTCTTGTTCAAGTGCATGCTTATGCACACCTTCTTCTTGCAAGGTATGTTTCAAACTATTGCATTCCCCAAAAATACAATCTTACCAACTTGAGGTAGGGAACTTGAAATGAAACTCCTTCGAGGAACCGTTTCGATTTCCTTCATGGCTACTTTGGAACTTTCTCCATAAGATTGTCCATAGCCAAGACCCAAATTCTTAGGCCTTACCTCAACCATTATTGGCTCAACTATACCCTGTGCATGTTTGCCCAATCCTTTTCCTTCATATCCCATTTTGGACATCTACTTGGACCCTATGCCTCTGGTATGTTTCTCAAAAGAACCAACATAAACATTCTTATAAGAATTTGAAAACAAACTAGATTTGTTTACCTCTTCTTCAAGATGATACCTGGCTAAGGCTTCTTTGGCAACAAAGACTTGTGTCTCCAACTCATGCATCCTTTCCAAATTCATATTTGCAATATGAAGTCGACCTTCCATTTCCTGCAATTGGTCAGAAAGCAACTGCTTCTCTTCCCTCATGGAATTCAACTGCTCTTGAAGTCTAGAGCTCTTTCTTTCATCCTCATACATTTCTCTCACCATATTCATCATGATGAAAAATTCTTGCTTCAAACCTTTATCAAAGAATCTTGTGAAGGAGGATGATTTTGGGAACTCACTTATGGAAGTTGTCATTATAAAAATGAACAAAAGAGCTTCAACAAACTCAAACAACAAGAAGTTTGCAGAATAATAAAGCAGTCAATCTTCAACACTGCTTAAGACACCTTTCAAGTTACACAATCAAGCTAGTGATTTCAATCAATCAAACCTAGTGCTATGATACCATCTGATATGAAAATGGAATGTACTTTTTTAAGGGTGCAAGGTATCCATTTTCCATAATTTCAAATGTGAGTTATACACTCCAAGTGACCTCTAAAAAGATGAAAACTTCTTATTTCTTATATAGAGATAGACTGTAGGGGCATTCACTGGACATGTCACCTCTAAAGAGAGGATGAGTTCCAGAGGCTACCTGGCCCTCTATAGGCTCTTCCTAAAGAAATAACAAAGTAAACACTTAGAAGTCTTTGACATACACACACTTGAAGTTTTATGTCTTGCAGAATAAGACAAATAACTTTTTGCAGTTGAATAGGTGATTATGTGTGTATGCAAGTTATGTATATTTTCTGTTTAACACTTTATATCAGTTTTGTTTAGCATGTCATCTTTAGAAAATAAAGACATCAAAATGATAAAGCAGTTCACCCCTTCTCGGCTACATCTGCTGGACCAAGCCTCTCAAACTAGGCTTGTCCTCTTGTATTAAAAATGCTACAAAGGCTAATAGAAGAATATGAGCGTCTCAAAAGACATATCTGACTGTAAATACAGAATCAGAAGATAGGAATTAGCTAAACATGCTCTTTCCCAAGAACTAAACTGTGAAATTGTACCTTATATAATACTTTCCCCAATTGACCCTGGTGGCCTTTTAGACTTACATGGAGAATTTCGAGGTGAAGATGACCTCAATTGGTTCTAAAAACTTTGCCATTAGACTCAGAAGGTTGAAATAGTAGACATAGGCTTTTGAATCACCAAAAATGGATGAACATGGCCCCCAAATAGCTCAAGCACTGAAATGGCCCTAGTGGCCCTGAAAGCTTCCCTGAAGCTAAACAGTGAGAAGAATGCCTCAACAGGAAAAGCGAGCTGTAGAAATGGATTCGAAATGTTGAAAACCTTCAAGAATGACCTTTGTTCCACATTCAATGGCTGCACAATTCCCAATGCAGCTCCCAAACTAATTTGGCTCTAGGGGCTCCTGGAACTTCCACGAAGCAAAAACACCTGCAAATGACCTCAAATGGCTTTGAAACTTGTGTCAATGGCTTCAGAAGGTCGAAGAGACCCAAAATAAAATAAAAAATTCGTCCAAAAAGGACTTTCCTAGCCAAAGTTATGGCTCATTAAAGTTTCTCCAGTCTGCCCCTAGAAAAACTCTAGTTAAAACTGGATAACTGCCAGATAACCCCGCTAAATTTGGCAATTCCGCCATTTTTGGAGCGCTCTGCCATATCCTTCACCAAATCCTGACCTGACCACCGGATTTAACCATTTTTCTTTAATGCACATGTGAACGCATTTATACAATTGGTAGTTTTCCTCGGATTACGCGCTGAACTGGTGGTTATATTGTCATGCGGAAAGAGTTATTTTTGCGGACAAACCTAACCTCCCTAGGAGTCTAAGACTCTCTAGTGACAAACAAGACAAGCAAGAGCAATCCTTCTCTAAACATACATTATTCTATGAGAAACCAAGTGTTTTTCGATCTTACCTTAGGTCCAACGCTTGTTGTAGCAGTCCAGCCTTGCTGATCCAGATGAGCTCCTCCTTCACTTTAAGACCTGCATACACTAACAGTCAAACGATTACATAACACCTGAATATTTCATAAAACAAAGCATATTCATCATATAGACCAAGGAGTACATGAAATAATTCATTAACAACAAATCATTGAGAAGAATGGACTTATTTGTATTAAGGAAACAAAAAGGGAACCATTACAACCTGGGCCTTGGTGTTGTGCAAGCTCCTCCCAGGGTCCAGCAAGATATTTCCTCTACTTTGACAAGCTCACCCACTTCCAATATGGCAACAAGAAAGGATGGTAATCTCTCCTCACAAGTTAACAATGGAAGTCCTAATTCCAGCAACATCAACCCTTTGGAATGTTCAGCTTTCAACCTCCCCTCCACTGGCCCAAAGCCTGTATTTATAGTGTTCTAGAGGAAGTTATTCAGTTCCAACATCAATGGGATACTCCCTCTTTTGGATGGGGTAGCTCCTCTCTTGATGGGATAAGTTCCTCTATCATAGGGATGCATGAACCATCTGGAGGCGCTCAATACACGTCAAACACTCTTCTAGAAGGCTCTAGAAGTGACCACAAGTAACTTTTTTAATATGAAACTCGCGCCTTTTGACCTTTACAGGGGTACACACCCATCCTTTGGCTTACAGAGCATACAAGTACGCAGGTACAAATGAGTTTGGGATGCGTACACGCAGGCAAGGTAGAGAGAACCTGCGTACCCAGAGATAAACATGCTTTTTAGTGACTTTCTCTCTTTTTGAAGCTTGACATGAAGAGCAGAGGTATGGGGCTTGACAAAGAGGACAATATGGCTATTGATGGGGCCATATAACTGTAGATAGTCAAGGTGACAAAATTCAGTGTAACAGATTGCCCCCTAAAGTACGAAGCCTGTAATAGATAAGGGTGTTAAGTCATATAGGAAGGGTGAAGTACTTTATCATTTCGAGGATCATCTTGTGGAGAGCCCGGTCAGAACCTGCAATTTTCAACACAAAATACATGTATAAGATTATATCATCGCTGAGGTAGGCATTCCCATACTCAGATCAAAAACTTTAAATATCAGACTAACTACTCTGATACAGGAATGATTTCATAATACATCATAATCATAGACTTGTGTAGATACAGTATGGACGCAGCCATCTGTTTATAATTGGTCTACAATATAATGAAGACAAAACTCCTCGCAGCCTGGATGGTGGAAACTAGATCCAGGGTCTTCATCTCTACTTCCCGAATTGGTACGATTCTAGCCATGTGAATAAATGAATCGATGTCGAACATGGTAGAAACCACTTGATTACCAGTCAATGATGAAAACTGTTAACAAGCATGAGAGAGACCACCAGTAATGTCAATGGTTCTCAAAGTACCCAGCACAATCCATGAGATGTGAATGAATGAGTCGATGTCGAACATTTCATGGAATCCTTCGATCGCAAGTCAATGATGAAAACTGACGTCGGAGGCGAGAAACCTGCCATTGATGTATGCAGACTTCAAGGCACTGACGATTTCTAAGTCAACTCTCTAGATAATGTGCTGATGTCAATAGAAAGCGACTCGTCGCAGGCAAGCCCACAACATGAAATCATAGGAAGAAATGTTGCTGCAAGGACTGACTCAATGATGACACAAAGAATGATAGGTATTTTGCGGTTGAATGTATTGTTTCAGACCTCTTGAACACATAACGACACAACAGATGGTTTGGCGACGAATGACTCAAAGTCGACTCCCATAACCCGGCTAAAGATGTCAAATGATCTTGGTCAACTATGAGACAAGGGATTTCCAAACCCAGGTGAATGAATAAGTGTCGTGTTCAAGAGTGTGGTAGTCAAAGTTATTTCTGAGACAAAAGGATATCAAATAGGGCTCATCTTCTATCATTTTTCCCACCAACCATTTCTGGCAAGTACCTCTTTATTTTTTACAAGCTTGAGGAGATAAACATATGCTTGTTTGTAATCAGCCTCATCCTTCGGATGAGTCCAACTTAGTTTGATGCGAACCCTAAGAAGGAGTGGTCCGTTCCTGTTTGTAATAGAACAGGTCCTTTACTATGAAATTTTAATGAGTCCAGTATAGGAGAAACTCGGCGTTTTTCATATTTAGAGAGTCTGAAAAACTTAGAAGACTCCAGATTGAACTTTTTCGTAAATTTGTGTCTCCTAGGCCCGAAAAAGTATAAAATAATACCTAGGAGAACCGCTTGATCTTGCGACCAAGGATATTTTTATAATTAGTGTCTTTGACCTGAAAAGTAAAAAGCGATCAAGGACACGTCGTTTTATTTCCAATATCGAATTTGAAACGACAAAAATCAGGCAATCTTTTCTTGTTTTTACGGTCAGAAAAGGGCTATAAGAGGACCGTCTTTTAATTCCGTTTTAACGAGTGTAAAAGAAATGCTCGGCAATCTTTTCGGTTTTTAGGAGTCAGAAAAGGGCTTAAAAGATGACTCTGATGTTTGGTTTGTGAAAAGACAAGTTTCCCTGAAAGTCCCTCTGTCCTGCACAAAAGCGAAACATTACTCATACTTGTTTGAGATGGGCAAAAAGCATTAAAATGACCTTTCATGGTGAAAAATAAACAAATATAACATTTATTCATCCAAAAAACCTATAAAAAGACCTTTTACCATGTCATTTTTACCATTTTACTGTTGAGGTTGAGAAAAGAGCTTTTGGCAAGAAACTTCCCGTGGAGATTGCGGAAAATCAGACTGTCGGAATTGAACGCCGTCACTTCCAGGTAATCCACAACATCCTCCTCTTCAATTTCATCCGTTTAGAATTCATTTTTAAGTTTTAGTTTGATTTTTTGGAGGCAAAGTGGTTTTGGGATGCGCTCCTTGGGGTACGCAGGTGGCCCATGGGTAACCTGCGTACGCCGACCTTTTTCTTTAAAGGAAAAAGGGTCGGGGTACGCAACCTACCTTCAGGCCAGGTGCGTACCCACGCTCTGT
>APFE030140531.1:32607-84676 GCA_000404065.3 Pinus taeda | reverse complement strand
AAGGAGGTCTTGTCATTTGTATCATCCAAGAATTGTTCATTTGTGTAATGTAAAGGAGGTTTCCCCCTCGAAGAGGCTAAATTCTAAGACGTTCATATATATTTTCTATCTTTTTGTGAGCTGGTTTCATAACACAGTTTCTGAATTTCCCTTGCAGTAGGATGGCTCCTAAAGCAAAAATATAGAATACTGCTGAAGAAGGGAACCCCTCAACAGTCTCACTTGATTTGGATCATATGCCCCTTGTCGATTCTCTTTTCAATATCAATGAATGTGAATGTGAATTCGATTTTTATGAATTACATTCATGGTTAAAATTGAAATATATTGATAAAGAGGATCACATTCACTTCTGGGAGACACTTTTGCCATTATATTCTTTTCCTAAGACCCATCACTTCCCTGATTTAATCTCTTGGTGTCAGGCCAGTATGATCTCGTGCAAAGAACAACGATGACTCAGGATGGAAAAATCCTGATCACCATTACTACTCAGAGCATAAAACAAATGTTAATGATACCTCCATTTAACTCCCTTAGCCAATGCTCACTTGCAACTCTCATGGACCTTTACAATAAACTTACCTTCCCATAGAGGGCCCTTATCTTTGAAATTTTCCTACCAGAAGATGCCGAATTACTTAAGAGAAATCCACCATATTCATCTTCCATGTTCCATGAAGCTACTAGACATATTATCTCTCTGTTATCATACCTCGTAGGTTATGAGAATGACCAATCTGTTGATGAATCCACCCTTGGATTCTTTTCCATTTTTAGCAAAGAATATCAACCTGCCTTCCTGTATACTTATAGCCACTTTTTGGCTAATAATATACATGAACAATTTATGAATTTGACCACACAAGGAGTTTTCAGGTACAGTTCAGTCATAATACATTTAATTTTGTTTCAACATGGAGATCTATTGCCCATTCAACTGAACACACAAGATGAGCAGGGAGTGAACCAATTAGTGATTCATTGGACAAAGTTAGTAAGAGCAGGATCATCCAACTTTACATTCTCTCAGTTCATTGATTCTTTTATACATCCATTTCTTCAACTACTCAACAGCTAGGCAGAGCCCAGAATTGGAGAAGAAATTAAAAATACATTGCACCTATGAGAGGAGACCAAGACTGGTGATTGGTACCTATACCATAATTACTCTGAGATTAGGATATATGGTAGTGAGTTGGCTCCATACAGACTTCCTAAGTATGTGCCAATGAGAATATTCACACTCGAATACATTAGGCATATGATAAATATGGATGAAGTCCATTTTGTCTCAAGCAAGAAGAAATCACAGTTTAAATTCAAAACCAAGGTAGGGAATTTTATTTGTAACACTAGGTCTGTAGGTACAAAAGCAAACATAATACTAAAGAACATGAACCTCCAGCCAAGCTTTACTTGGTCTTAAGATCCTTTTGGGATCATTTCAACTCTCAGAGTGCAATTGAAGGCAATGCCTTACAACCATACTCCCAGGCCAGAATTGGAAAAATTTATGAACCAGGAGCAATGGTCTGGAGGAACTCTTACAAAAGTAGATGAAAAAATTATTTCTACTCCACAGGGAAAGGCTCTAGCTACTCAAAGTACTCAGCATAAAAGAGCTAGAGAGGAAACTCAATCAGCTACATAATTAGGTAAAGAGTACTATATCTTACAAAAGAAGTTTAAAACCAGACTATCAATGTCATCAGGAAGAAAGCCACCATAAATAATTGATCTTGGAGAAATAGAAGATGTTTCATCAACAGGGACCAGTGATCCCAAGCCTCCTTCTACTTCTTCAACTCCTTCTTCAACTGAACCTATGGAGATTATTTAGTCAACTAAGACTAGCTCAGTAGGAGATACTAACATCTTCTCAACATTTATTGAAATCAAGCAAAAGAATGAAAGTCTTAAATCTCAAGTATATAGTTAGTTTTGGAAACAAACATCCACTTCTTAGCATATAATTTTCTCTGCCTTTGGCAGTGAAAGGGGAAGGATGCAAATGTCATTTTTCCAGACTCAATTTCCATTTCCCAATTCCACAACAGACTAGAAGAAGACCATGTTTTCATTTGATGTAAATCAGATACATCCTATTGATCAAATGGATTTGCATAGGAAATCAGGTGAGATGTTATTTTCAACAATGACTACAATTTCCATGTCCATTTCCAAGCTCAGAACTGCTTTGTCCAATTTACAGTCATAGCTTAAAATTGAAAAGTTGTCATCCTTGTTTAAAGATAACACATTGAAGTCTTTAGAAGATATCATTGTCAAGATTGGATATGATCCCCAAGACTGTAAAGAAATTGAATAAATACTACAAAAAGAAGAATGTGGAGATTACAACCTTGAAGAAACATTTGAAGCTGCCTTCAAATGAGGATCAACAGACCAAAGAAATGTTAGAAAATGAACAACATAGGGAGGAGATGTTGAAACTCATCACTAAGAAAAATATACAGATCAAGAAAATGGAGGAGAAAATAGAACAACTTCTCAAGGAAAAAGAGGCAGCGCAACTTACTGTGACCTCATTGACAACAATTCCAATGATAGGTGCAGATCTAAGCTCATCTTCTACTGACATTGCTTTATCTTCAGAAATAAGTGAAACAACAAGGTTATTATAGGAGCTACAAGAACAGAAACAACAAAATGAGAAGTTACTCTAGAAGTTCCAAACCCTGGAATCACAGAAAGTAAAAAATGATACCTTGTATGTAGAGGAAATGAAAAAGTCACACAGGTTAGAGCTCAAGGTTAAACAGTTAGAGAGCAAGTCTCTAATGGAAGACACTTTGGCCCAAGCCAAAGAAGACATCTGGTTAGATATTATCCACTCCAAACAGAAGTATGGCCATCCATACAAATCATTTTTGAGCAGCAATAATTGATTGCTAAATGCAGGGAATAGATAGAGACCCATAAGGCAACATTGGGCACAAAACCCAAAGAAGCATCAAGGATGATCAGAGTGCTAAACTCTAAAACTAGGTAGCAATTACAAGAGATGAACATTCCAAATAGGACAACTACTATTTTGGAAATTAAGAAAGTCCTAATGAAGAAGAATTTGTTAACTCAGCTGAAAACAAAATGTGAAGCTTTGAACACTATATTTACTAGAGATAGTGTCATCAAATGACCAGCTAGTAAAATTGGAGGATTACTGTGAAAGACTATATACTATTGCCACAAACATCAATCAATTTTCAGTGATAAAAATATAGATTACTGGCAAAGAGTTTTTGGAAGCCTTAAGCTCTGACCTTACAATCAAATATGAAGTTGGACACATTTTTCTCACTAAACCCAATTTTGAGAGATATACTGAAGTTGATGAGATATTTAGAAGGATGGTAAATCTCGAGACACCTAATGAGAAAATGTGGGATCAATTGTGTGAAACAATTGATTAACTTTTCATTCCAACAAGAAGACAACAATAGCATATTTTGAAGAAATAGTCATCAGCGACTTCCTATCTAATAGGGACACATCATGCAACAATTTTTCTTTTCTTATCTTCTTTCAATCTATTTTGTAATAAGTTTAGGATATTTTGTTTAAACTTGTATAAATAAATCTCTTCTATGAGTTATTAGGGGTGGTACCTTTCCATAAGAAATTTTGTAAAAGCATTGATGTACAAGCTGTTTCTAGATCACTAATAATAAAGCAAAGGATTCTGAATTTGGTGTCATACAATCGTTTTCTTCTGTAAGTTTTCATTGTGTTTCAATTCATTATGTTTATTTTGCATATGTTTAACTTTTACAGAGATATCAGGTGAGAATAAATGTGTTATAGTTATTCTTAAAATTCCTTCTGAAGTTATTATCATAAAGAGACTGAGATACTGGACTGTCTGTTTGAAATACTCCCTCTAATTTATAAAAGTGTCAGCGTCTTATGTAATTTTAAGCATAGTTTGTTTAACTTTTGAACATTAGACAAAGGTTTTCCCACTTATGATAATTTAGATTTCTGTCTGAAATCTAAATTAATCATATCTCCTTACTAATCTTTCTACACACCTTATAAATTCAAATCACTGTGTGAAGTTAAATAGTAGCCCTTTGATTATCTATTAGTACTATCTAAAAGAGTTAATACATCATTCTTACAATTTTTTCTATGTATTTTTCCTCCATAAAAACCAAAACTAGAACCCCCAAAACAAATATCTTAGATGCTCTGGCATGATCAATTGACCATTATCGTGTTAATAAGCCTGTGTTTCTGGGGAATATCTGCAGGTGGTTGCTATTATTCCAAGATTATGAATTTGAAGTAATTGTGAATCCAGGGAGGTTGAATGTAGGGCCTAACCTTTTGTCACGGATCAAAACAGGAGAGGAGCTCAATAATTTGGAGGAAGGGTTTCTACATGCACAACTCTTCGTGGTGTGGGTAGTAGATAATAAATTTGCAAATATCATTCATTTCTTAACTACGGGGATGGAACCAGAAGGGTATACAAGTCAGTAAAAGAAGGAACTCATAGTGCGTGTGGTAGATTTCTCAGTTATTTCGGGACATCTGTATAAGATGGGTGCGGATGAAATATTGTGAAGATATGTGCTAGATTTTGAGAGGGATATCCTTCTTGCTGAAGCTCATGGAGGGGCTGTTGGAGGACATTATGTAGAAAAGTGATTGTGCAAAAGATTTTGTGCATAGGACTATGCTGGCCAATGCTGCACAAGGACTCCAAGGCATATTGTATGGCATGCGATGCATATTAGGGAATGCCCAGACCACCGTGAAGAGACAAATTGCCATTACAACCTCAAGTATCTTTGTAGCCATTTGAGAAATGAGCGATTGTTTTTTTTGGGCCAATTCAGCCTTGAGGGAAGAAAACTGGTGCGCGTGATATCATCACCCTGACGAAATATCTAAGCAGAATTAGTTAAGGATTATACAGGGGCTACAACAACAAAGTTTTTTTTTGAATATGTCTTAACAAGATTTGCCTGCCCAAAAGTTTTGTTGAGCGACAGAGGCACGCAATTTCTGAAAGAAATGATTAGCATGTCGACAGAAGAATTCTAGGCCTACCATCATAAGAGTACACCGTATCACCCACAGGCCAATGGAACTGTTGAATCATTCAACAAGATTTTGGGGAATGAACTGATGAAGATCTGCAACACGCAAAAAAATTATTGGGATGTGTGCATACCTATAGTACTATGGGTGTATAGGACTACTTGCAAGAAGCCGATAGGACAAATGCCGTTCAGATTGATCTATGGTGTATAAGTTGTAATGCCAATGGAGTATATTGTTCCTAGTCTGTGCATAGCAGCTCTCACGGGTATTGCAGATCACAAAGCCCTGGAGGAATGGCTCGGACAACTGATGGAGCTTGAAGATTACTGATTCTTAGCAGGATTCCATCGACACGTACAAAAGGAACGTGAAAAAGCATGGCATGATCCCCACGTCAAGCTTTGCATGTTCAAGGTAAACGATATGGTCTTATTATATGATAGTAAGCTCACTAAATTTCCAGGTAAATTTCAAATGCATTGCTTGGGGACATATATTATCAAAGAAATTATAGATGGAGGCACAGTTCAGCTCACGACGAAGAATGGAGAACCTTTTCTGGGAAGAGTGAATGGGAGTAGATTGAAGCTGTATACAGGGGATTCTACGCAATGACTATATGGTGGCAGGATAGTCTTAGTGCTCCAGGAAGTTGCAAGGGAGTGCAAGACTATAAACTACACTTCCAGGGGTGGAGGACTACGCAACTGGCAGGTTGCGTAGAAAATCGTGAAGTTGCGACATATGAAGCTGCGCGTGGGCAGCTACACAATGGAGAGAGGCGTCGTACAAGACAATAGAAAAGTGACGTTTGAGTCATTGTTCATGATTTGACAGCCAGAAGACAGTTAAGAGGAGTAGGCTGGTGACATTTAAGGCCAAAATCTTTGAAGATCTGCTGCAAAACAACATTAATTGTCAGAATTTGGGGGGAATGGTTGGATTTGAATTTAAACACCCTTATAAATTACACGTGCCAGTCCAATAGAGAACACTTTGCAACCTTAGAGTTTTTGCTGAAATTTGTTGTCTGTCACTTATGAGCTAAGCGTTTTGGGAGGAATTATTCGCCCACATAGACATTTCTCTGGAAGCCCATGAGTTTTTCATGGAAAGGATGACTACCACCAACCTCGCCGAAGCCCTGAGTTTGGAAGAAGCCGTATCCAATGCCCCAGGACCAAAAATATCTAGTGTTGAAGCTATGCCTGTGGTGCCCACAATACAGAGGTCACTAAGACCAAAGCAGTCCGTGGCGAAATACAAGAAACCTGCTGCAAAGGAGAAGCAGAAAAATCTGGTACAGGTACGCGCTTCCCAAGGAGGCATACCACGACACCAACACAGAAGAAAGATAAGTAGCTAACAAAAGATAAGTAGAAGGTTGTAGACCTGGAGGCGGAAGAAGGCCAAGGAACCGAAGACATCGACACCAAAGGAGTGGAACCTATAACAAAGCTACCTAGGTATATCCCTCCACACAAGGGGAAGGCGAAGATCACAAAGGACCCAGAGTCGGAGAAATTCACCATTTGTACATCCATGTTGCCTCAATAGGTTCCTTTGAGGGTTCGCGGCTCACACGAGTCCCATTATTAAAGATGGAGGATTGAGACCTCATGGATCATGCTAAGTTCCCACACTTAGTGACAGACACATACATGAAGTGAGTGTATTATGAAGAAATAGGTGTTACCGTGTTGGAAACAAAGGAATGGGTTTGTGGTGTTGAGAAATTAGGGTTGCTCAACTTTCTATGGGTGCCACATTACCACCGCACCCCCATTAACACAATTTGCATACACCAGTTGCTTACTTTGGTACACAATGGGTGCCTATGGCTAGGAGGGTCTATACCCATCACGTATATGCTCATTCACAAGATTACACACCTACCACATGAAGGTTTGAACTCGGCCAAGGAGTTTGGCAGAAAGACGGGGGAGAAGGAGCTTGCAGAATGAATGAACAAGGATTATGAACTCATCAAGAAATTGCGTGGGTACTCAGTTTTATCTATCTTAGACCTCGTAGTTCAATTGGCCATGCAGATATTGGTAGGAAAGATGATTAGGAAGTGCCGCACAGATGAAGTTCCCATAGTATGTCTGGCTTCTCAGTGCATGAAATTCGTCCTGTTCAACTGGTCCAGATACCTATGCCATGAATTCCACATGAATTGCCGCAAGGCCCAAGATGAAATAAGGCCATTTCATTACACTTGGTTATTGTTGTCTATTGTGTTGGTTGCATGGGAAATGCTAGAGGACAACCAGTTTCCTTCGCTGGAAGAAGGATTGTCAGAGGCAGCGCAGTTCGCCTCCTTATGGGTTACCAAGAACCCCGCATGGATCACAGAGACAAAAATATTTTGGGTCCTGATGGAAGCAAATCTCCACATGGCTATTAACCAGTGTCCAAGGTTTTCCCCAACCTTGTACACACAGATATCAGCCTACACAACATTCAAGGCTGATTTTTACAAGGTGTATATCTAGGCGCGGAAGGATCCAGTGCAGAAGTGGCATGACCTGCCATATTTGGTAACAGAGACAGATCTGTAGGAGGTAGTAGTGCGATGGCCAACAGAGTGGCATGCCCCTTCAAATATAGCTGTTGGGCCAAGCACAGGTGCAGAGAGTGTGGTTGTGAAGAAAAGGAAGGAGGCATCTAAGAAGGCTGCACAAAAACCTGGCTGCGCAGAAAAAGAAGGATGCTACAGAGAAGGCTCGTGTTGAGAAGGAACTTGTTGCCAAGGAGAAGGCAGAGTAGGTGTAGCATAAGTCCTATAAAGGTGACAAGTCACATTCACTAGAAACAGAAACATAAGAACTTACATGACAAGGTGACGGAGGCGAGGAAGGGTAGTGCACCCCATTCATTCTAAAAATGCGTTAATGCGAGCAGCAAGGTGGATCGCAAAAGAAGAAGAAGGCTCAGAAAACACAGGTTGATCCCATGGTGCTCAGAAAAAGTGATCTAGATGAAATCAGTGATAAAGTCAAGGATTCCAAAATAGAATTACTACAGTAGTTGGAACAACAGTACATACAAACATTGGGAGGAATCCAGAAGGATCTTCGAGAGTTGTAGCTCCAAGTAACCAAGATCCAAGCAGATTTCGAGAAAGTGAGCGATGCACATGGCATTTTAGCATGGGTTCAGAGTATAGGGGAGAGATGGTTCCATGGCCATAGGATGTGCGAGTCTTCCCCTTGCTTGTAGGTTCAGTCTGTGTTGACACTAAGGAACAATGTGCCCTCCTTGATAGAGTCCATAATATGGACCTGAACCTTGCAGCAATGACACTGGAGTCATTGCATGCATTACTACATGGAGTCGTGGAAGAGCTTCACATCAGGGAACAATGAGCACTCAGTGTTGTTAGCGAAATTAAAGTCAATAATCAGTAGTTGTTCGCTGAAAAGACACAGGTTCTAGCATCCCCTGATATTGCTTCAGGTGAGACTTCAGTTCGCACTCCACGGGCTGATGCCGAAATGGCTACTAGTGTAGGGATTTGTTTGGCTAACTAACGCTAAACATGGGTCAGGCCCCCTCAAACCAAAAAATGGTTCCATTGCTGGGACCAGAATCTATATAAGAGATGTGCGATTTCATATCATTGGAATCCAACTAAGAAAGAAATCGAAGGCTGGTTGGATAGAATAATTCACGAGTTCGCGGCACAGGAAAATAGAAACCTGCAACTGTCAAAAGAATAGTGGTTAGATAGCAACCTATATATGGATATCCATTAAATATTTTTCACCTCCTTTCCCACTGAGCTATATGAGTGGATCGCGAAGCTAGTAGACAGCTAAGGGAGGTGGAAACTTGATGGTCCTATCATGTGGACCCTGGGGCTAGTGTGAAGGTTGGAAGCATCGAAGGATAAGATTGCGCGTGCTGTTGATCATTGGCTCAATTGCATTATAGGAGGATTTGTTACTGAGTTCGCAGTTGACACCTCAGTTAGCTATAGTGAGGCAGAGTGGCGCTTTCTCAAAGGACCTTGAGGTAAGTACATAAAATCTTCGAATAGTTGGATTAAAATGTTGTTGTGCAAAAAATGGTTATGCAGTTACCTTGATGTTCAGGTCTATGCAAAGCGGAACAATTTACAGAAACAAAGGAAATAAGGGTCCAGAGCATAGCCCCTTGATTTCACCACTGTGAGGGGATGAAGGAGGGATCAAAAAGGTCTCTCCATGAAGTGATATTCATCTGATAAGAAAAGGAATTCCATGAATACCACCTCCACCCACACCACCACCGGCTTCACTGCCATCACCTCTAACTTCACCCGTACCACCTCCACCACCACCGCGATTCAGTATGGAAAACACAGTGAAGCTTCCTTGTTCAAAGGCTCAGGAAATGAGGACCCAAACCAATTCTGGTTCATTGTGAGGGTTGTATGGGAAGCTCATGGTGTTATAGATGACCATATAAAGAAAGAAACACTGGTTAGAGCCCTGCAGGATCATGCACTGACTTGGTATATTAAGTAATCCAACGATAACCCGAATGTGAGAATAGCAGACATCAAAGAAACACTAAATAGGGAATTTAGCAGGCCTAAATTTGAAGCGTAGTCAATTATTGAATTCAAAGAAATCATGATGCTACCAGGTTAGATGCCTTGGGAACTAGATCAGAGGCTGAAATGTATGATTCACAAAGCTAACATGAATCTAACAGATGGACAACATTGCTAGTGGTTTGTGGCTTTGCGACTACCAAACTTAAGAAGTGTGCTATTGCAACAAAAGATAACAGCTCAGGAAAAGGCCTTGGATATTTCCATGAGACTGCATGAGACCCCGATGTAAGATCCTAATTTAGGAGTTCAGTAGATCCACATGCAGCTGAAGAATTTGTGCCTTGAGATGCAAAGCTTGAAGCAGGATATAATGGTTTGGCCAGAGTTACGCGAAGAGGTATGGTGCATGAGATGCAAGAGTCAGGGTCATGACAAAGACCATTGCCCAATCTTTACAAATTAGCTCACATGAGGAGGACCGATGCCTTTAAGGCTGAAAGCTCAAGTAGGACCTAGTGCGGTGCCTGATTTGTGGTGTGCTATCTATCAAATAGTTGGAAAACATGCCACGGATAACTGCCACTTGTTATAGAAGTACATGCAAACTCTGCAACAATTATTCTGCAACTTTTGTAGGTTGGTAGGACATGATGAGTGTACTTGTAGAAGCTATGAATTGATGATGGATAAAAATCCCACCTATAGGTTTCAGGCCTAAACGCGGCCCCTTGACCATAATGCATGAATGGCGTGGACAGGATTTTAGGGGCATGGGTGAGGCCGAGGTGGAGGAGGACCTAGTAGAGGTCGAGTACAGATGATTTGCTACAATTGTGGAGGTCCAGGCACTATGCCACTGATTGCACTAATCCAACACATCCGTCGTGCAAGTATTGCACACTGCTTGATCATGAAACAAAAGATTTTCCTACGCTGATAGCTAGAATATGTGACAAAGGAGCGCTACCACCTCCCTTGACTCAAAACTTGCAAATGATGAGGCTTGAGCCACACGAGGAAGATCTGAACGTAAACAAAGTGCTCCAAAGTGGAATCGCAATGGGAGATGACAAGGGGAAACAACTGGAAGACAGTACCTGGATTCATAGACCCCCAATGAAAGAAGCTGAGTTTGTTTGTAGCACGCTTAGGAAACCATCATGGAAGCTAAGAAGAGCTTCATTGAGGCCTCCACTTCAGGAAGCAAAGATATGACTGAGCTGGAAATGGACCGCTCTATGCTCACAAATTTATTGGAAACCTATATGAAGTTACTACGCGACAGTAAGGTTGTAAAAGGGTTAAAGGAACTCATCAACAGATGTGCTAGGACCACACCGGGAGAACCGCGTATAGTCCAAAAGATCGGGAAACATAAAATAAGGAAGGGGCGTGAAATGAGACTCATCGTGTAGATCAGAGAATACAATATGGATCAAGTCATTCTGGATTTGAGATTAGATACAAATGTTTTACCGAAATAGACATGGGATTGAATGGGGAGATTTGCGTTGCATTGGTCTCCGATTTAGCTAAGGATGGCGAATCAACAAAAAATCACACCCATGGGTCGATTGCAAGGAGTAACCATGAATATTGAGGGAGCAAGCACACTGGCATATTTTGAGGTAATAGAGATTGTTGATGACAAAAATCCCTACCCCGCGCTCCTAGGAATTGATTAGGCTACTTATATTAATGGGGTAATCGATCTGAAGAAGTGAAAAATGATATTTGAGAAGAAATCATTGTGCGTAATAATACCCCTAGATCCTGCTAAAGGATGCTATACGGAGCGGTCCGCAACTATGAGAGTGATGATGATCTGGACTATATCTATAAGATAATAGTGTGAGACCAAGACTGGGTGAATCCCACCGTGGATGGACGGATTACATGGAAGCGTGAGAGTTCCTTCACTTCGGATTATGATGAATAAGTGGAATGATGGAAAAATCAGTTACACGAAGTAACTATGTTGAATTGCAATATGATGACCCGGTCGTTGCGCTCTGTGTCGTCAGAAGAAAGAAACCTACCTACTTATGATGATTTGAATGACGTAGATACCTTCTTGGATTCTTTTGAAAGGGGGGTGCCAGAAACACAACGCTTCTAGGCCTTGGACTGGGTACTGCGTGTTATGCCCACAATATGGTGGGTATGCACAAAGGAAGCTTTGTTGATTGACACGAATGTAGGAGAATGATGCGAGCACGATTTGGGAAGCCTAAGATGTGACTGACAGACAAGTATGATGAACAGAATGATCAGTGCACATGGATATAAGTCTATGAAGAAAAGCCCCAACCTGAGCAGGTACACCTATACTCCGCGCTAAAGTACCTGGTCAATAAGCTTGTGTTGGGGGGGCACATCTGCAGATGGCTATTATTGTTCCAAGAATAAGATTATGAAGTTGTTGTGAAGCGTGGATGATTGAACATGGTATCAGACCACCTGTGGCGCATTGAGACAGAGGAACCCACTAATTTGGAGGAAGGATTACCTGACGCGCAACTTTTTGTTGTGTGCATTGCGGATGGACATTTTTAAGATATAATACCCTTCCTAACAATTGGAACTGTGCCGGAAGGATACTCTGTCCAGCAAAAGAAGGAATTAGTGGTGTACGTGGCAGACTTCTCTGTCATTGCTGGGCATCTATACAAAATGGGGAAGGATGAGATATTGCAAAGATATGTACCTGAGTTTAAATGAAGCAGCATCCTTGTGGATGCTCATGGGGGCACTGCGGGAGGAAATTATGTAGGGAGAGCAACTGCGGAGAAGATTCTATGTGCAGGGTTGTGGTGGCCAACCCTTCATCAGGATTGAAAAGCATATTTCAATGCATGCGACATATGTCAAAGAATAGGTAAGCCATCGTGGAGGGATGAAATGCTTTTGAATCCACAAATGATTTTGCAACCTTTTGAAAAGTGGGCAATAGATTTTGTAGGACCTATTCAACCTCAAGGGAAGATAGGCACGAGGTACATTATCATGGTGACGGAGTACTTGACTCATTGGGAAAAAGCGCAGCTGGTGAAGGATTTCACGGGTGCGACTACAGCGAAGTTTCTATTTGAACTTGTACTGACACAATTTGGATGTCCGGAGATCTTGATGAGCGATCATAGTACACACTTCTTGAATGAGACAATCAGCGCACTAATAGAGGAATTTCAGGTGTATCATCAAAAGAGCACACCTTATCACCCATAGGAAAATGGGACAGTGGAGGCATTCAACAAAGTGTTGGAAGACGCGCTGACCAAGGTATGCAATGCTCGACGAAGTGATTGAGACCTACGCATACCTACAATGTTATGGGCTTATCGAACAACATGCAAGAAGTTGATGGGACATACACCTTTTAGGCTTGTCTATGGAATTGAAGTCGTGATGACTATGGAATAAATCGTTCCTAGTCTATGTATAGCAGCATTCACAGGTATAACAGATTGCGGAGCCCTAGAAGAGAGGCTCGCGCAGTTGGATGAGATCGAAGAAGAAGAATTTTTAGCTAGATTTCACTAGTAGGTCCAAAAACAACGTGAAAAGGCATGGAACGACCGACATATCAATTGTGCACATTCAAGGTAAATGATCTAGTTTTGTTGTATTATAGTAAATTTGATAAATTCCTAGTGAAGTTCAGGATGCACTGGTTAGGGCTGTATGTCATCAAGGGAATTTTTGATGGAGGCACAGTACAACTGGTCAAGTTAAATGGAGAACCCTTCCCAGGAAAGGTGAATGGAAGTCATTTGAAGCCATACACCGATGATCTGGTGATGTGACTATATGAAAGTGGCACAGTCTTAGCACTCCAGGCAGCTGAAAGGAGGTGCCGGACTATAAAATACACTACCCAAGAGCTGCGCAATGTCAGGACTGCGTGAAGTGTCACACGGTCCACGACAACGTGAGGATGGCTATGCTGGCACGTAAGTCTACCGGAAAGTGATCGTTAAAGTCACTATTCACGATTTGATGCTTGGTTTGAGGCCAGTGGAGTAGGAAACAGGCATTTAAGGCGAACTTTATGGGCTAGATTCTTGAAAATCTGCTGCCAATCTAGCATTAATGGGCCGAATGTGGGGGGAAGGGTCGAATTCAAATTCAAAAGGAGTTATAAATTACAAATGGATGTCCAATGAACAACACATGGCATTTTGAGAATTGAATTGTTGCACTATCAAGTGCCTATGGACCTTTCAAACTTTGAGTCTTTGAGAGCAAGTTCAATGTTTCAAACATTTTTGAAGGAGACAAAAGACCTTCTAACTAGACTAATGTCGATACCCATGGAACCTGCACAGGAAATTGTGGAAGTAGAAGCCCCAGAGAGCACTAGAATGATATTTGAGGTACCCAAATCAGCCAGAACACCAAGGCCTAAAAAGGACAAGAAGGCTATGATACCAGTGCCCGTCTCTCCAAGAAATCCATAGAGGACCAAGCTCACCTTACAGGAAAAGGGGAAGGCCATTAATTTAGAGGTTGATGAAGAGGAGTCTAAAGAAATCCTAGTGGATGAGGAGGGCGAGGATGTAGAGATGGAAGTTGAAACCCAGGGTGCGGACCCTATTACCCGGTTAACTGAATATATTCCTCTGTGAAAGGGTAAAGCCAAGGTGTCGAAGGATATATATGAGAGCAAGAGCTCTCTGCAAACTCTTATACTTCCAAATGATATTTTTTTTGAGGGACCACACTTTGGGTGGGTTCCTATGTTGAAATTTGAATATTAGGACCTCACAAACCATGAGAAGTTCCTGCATTTAGTGGCTGAGAAGCTAATGTGCTAGAAGATGGACATGACGGCCTCGATATTACTAGTGGCATGGTAGCTACCCAAAGATAGCCAATTCCCTTCAGTTGCACCCCATCTTCTAGAGGCAGCAAAGTACGCTTCACTATGGGAGACCAAGAATGCACAACATATCAGAGAAAGCAAGATTTTTTGGGTGCTAATGGAGATGAATATCCAAATGGGGATCAATCACAAGTTGCGGTTATCACCCATAGTCTATGCCAGTTTACAGATCTTTGTAGATTTCAAAGCACATTTTCACCATATTTTTATCAGGGCATGGAAGGACCCTACAAAGACATGGAACAAATTACCCTATTTGGTGACTCACGACGTAATATTTGTAGTCTTCGATTCTTGGTTGCCAGAGTGGTGCGCTCCATCTGGCTCCATGGTGGAAACAGATAAGTCCACCATGTAGTGCAAGAAGGAAGATACCAAGCTTCGAATGACACAACTGGCAGAGAAGCACAGAAGAGAGGAAGCAGAGGCTAATGCCCAGGCAGTGCGCAACGCTGTGAAGTTGGCGGAACAACAGAAAACAGGCGAAGAAGAGCATAAATTATAGAAGTCACCTTCGCCCTAACTAGAGACAGACATAGAACAAGGTGCAAGTGTCCACAACCACGAGAGCAGACGGTGCCACAGTAGAAAACAAAGGCATCGAAGACATGTTTCAACCCAATCACCCTCATTGAGGTGGATTTGCATGGTATCGACGAAACGATGAGGAATGTCACTACAGAGGCCCTCTAACAATATGAAGAACAACATTAGCTGGTATTGGGGGCTCTTCAAACAAAGTTGCAAGAGTTGGAGGTTCCCACTCCATAGGTTGGCACAATGTCCACCAGCCTCGCAATCGACACGTCGGCTGTCGAGGATATGTTGTGCACCAGGGTGACCAACATGATAGTGATACTAGATGGAGAAAACATTACAAAGATAGAGGCCGATAGGGCTATGGTTAATAGTTTGAAAGGGGTCAGATTAAATATGGCCGCACTCTCTTGGGAGATGCTCTATCTCTTGCAGGATGGAGTCACTGCAGAACTACGGGCTAGGGAGAGTCGCGCTATGCAGGTGATGAGCAAGCAGCGCATCAACATTGAGTAGTTGGGCCTACAACACAATGAGGTAGTGGAGCAGAAAAGGTAGATTATGCAAGTGGTAGAGGAATCCTGCTAGATGGTCCTAGAGTTGGCCATTCAAGTAGAGGAACTAGTGGAGACACGCGTCTATACGTTATCCAAAGGGGTGCGCAATGAAAAAGTAGAGATGGCTAGGGTTCAGTTGGAGTTGAACCTAAAGATTGCAGAACTGTAGTTGAGGGCTCAGACTTCAACTCTGCCGGAGGTCAGAGATCAGCGTACCACCGCAGTTACAGCAACAATCACTGTGATTGACAGTGCAGTGATAGACTACATGCAGATTTTTGAACAATCATTTAGTGACCCTGTAAGAGGACCCAAATGTAGAGCGCCTAGAGACAGAGGCATGCGAGCTACAAAAAAGGTATGATGGGGTAAAAGGGACCATGCAGATGGTTTCCATTACAAAAATGCATGCATAGATGCAGCAAGCAAAGGCACTCAAGGAATAGGTGGATGTCGCTCTGCATAAAGAGGCAGTCTTAAAAGTGCACCTTTAGCTATGGATTGACGAGGCTTATACAATTATAGCCTCCATTGAAGCAAATATTGCGTAACTGCAAGAAACTTAACAGAGGATTTAGGGCAACAGTTCAGTAGTAGCGGTCACCAAACAACACGTGGAGGAAGTCTAGCAGGCAACTGCTCAGTGCGCTGCTGACTTGCAGCAATCCAAATGTTGTTGGGAGGTCTTTGCGCTAAGATTTCCATGCTTGCAAAGTGACTTGAGGGCGAGTCATGATGTTTGTGTTGGGGGCTTGTTGGGTGTGGGTTCCCCCAAGGGTAGTTTTGGGGCTAAGAGCCCATATTTTGGTCCAATTATTGTAATCTGAATGTAAAGACTCCACATTTTGTGGTCGCGGAGTGCATAGTTGTTAAAGAGTGATAGGGTTGTCTGCCCTTATTTTGACAATGTAATGTCAGTTGTAAAAGATATACCCATGGTTCGCGGACCATGGGATTGTATAATAGAGCGAAGCTCTAAGTAGTTAGAGATAACTAATTATGAATGAAGATATGATGTATGAGAGATAGCTCTGATGTGTAAGTCTAAGTTTCAGGTCGTAGTGTAGGTTGAGGTTCTGTAGCTAAGTGTGCAGAGGCCTAGAAGTCTGCAGCTGGGTGCACAAACCCCTACAGCTGAGTGCGCAGGGCGAGTTGAGTCTGTAATGATTTGGAAGTATTAATAAAGAGAAGTTTTCTATCATTTATGTGTATCTATTTCCTATTTATGCATTTGTTATATTGGGTATAAATTTCACTTCTGATGCTTATATGATGCGTGAATGTGTATAAATGTATTGGTTAAGTGAACACAAGTAAGAAAATCTATTTACGCGAAGCTAACTAAGGTTTTCTAATAAGATAAGTAAGAAACTCAGCACAGTTGGGAAAGTATCACAGTTCATTGCCCTAGCAGCGCAAAAGGACTTCAGTCCCAGGTTAGGGCTGCACGAAAGCCAATTGCACCGTTCATGAAGGTACTGAATGCTAGAAAAGAGGGATAAGCAACCTGTATGCAGATAGGTATAGTTGGTATAAACCGAAATCACATCCATCTCAAGGGTATGGAAACTTGGTTCCAGCATCCTCCCATACTTCTTTGGGTGAGACTTCAGTCCGCGCTCCGCGGGCTGATGCCAAAAGGGCTGGTAGTGTAGGGATTTGTTTGGCTAACTAACATTGAACCTGGGTCAGGCCCCCTCAATCCAATAGAGATGCTCCAGGTACATAGTTCATGACTAGATTTAGTAGTCACAGAGGCATGCAGGATGGTGCCTGAGCTTCATATCCTCGAGGATACAGAGCCAAAAGCGAAGATTAGAAAATTAGCTATGGGTGTGCGTGAAGCCAAAGATGAGGTTAACTGAGTTCAATTTGAACTCTTCATGAAGGTCACCGAGCTGCAATTGAAGTTGCAACCCACGACTCCGGCAGAGGTCCAGGAGCAACGTGAAGCTACAATTAAGGAAGGAATGGTCACTCTGGATGCCACAATTGTCGACTGCACAACACTATTTGAGCAAGACATGGAGTTGGTCACCAATCTGCAGGAAGATCCAAACCTTCAGACACTGAATACAAAGATTAGGGAACTACATTGACAATATGATGAAGTTAGGGCAACGACGTGCTCAATCGCACCAGCGTAGCGTCTTGCAAAATTATTGGAGGGGAAGAAGATCCTAGTGCAAGTAGAGGTGGCACAGAAGAAAGAGGCCTTGATAAAGGCCAGGCTATAGTCATGGTCGGAAGAAGCTTATCAGATCATGAAAAACCATCCAAGATAAGTTGAAGGTCTTACAGCAGACGCAACAGATAATGAAGCTGGCTGTAGAAGGCCCACTTACAGAGAATTTAGTCGAAGAGGTCAAGCAGGCAACCACGCAGAGCACTACCAAGGTTGTTGTAGTTCAGGTGGAGATGGGGGATCTTCGTAGCAAGATCACAGCACTAGTCAAGTGACTCGAGGGCGAGTTGTGATCGTTGTGTTGGAGGCCTATTGGGATGGGGTCTGCCGAGTCAGTTTTAGGGGTTAAAATAACCCAAGTTTTGATGTATTTTTTGTAAATGATGTAAAGTCTCCACGATTTGTGGATGTGGATCACATATATGATTAGGAGTCAAAGGGGTTTTAGCCCCTTGTTTATGTCAAGTTTGATTTGGCTTTGAGACCACCCATGGTTTGTAGACTATGCGATTGAATGAAAAAGGCTATAGATAGGTGTGTCTTAGAGTGTTTAAGGGAGATATCTTAGGCAATGATGGATGTAATGGGTCAATAGAATGGAAGAGTTAACACATAAAAGAGGCTTAGATAGGAGATAAAGGCCCTGCAGCTGAGTGCACAGAGGCCTAAATAGAGTTCATAGTTGGGTGCACGTTCCCCTGTAGCTAAGTGTGCAGGAAAGTTTTGAGTCTGTATTCTGAACTGGAAATCAATAAAGAGTTGTTTCTGAAGAAAGCTTTCGTATTTTTGTTTACTTCTGCTTATGACATATGCTTTTGATGTTGATATAATGATGTGTAGTTGTCTTTAATAAGACTTAATAATCGTCAAAAATGCATGTTAAGTACTTTCACGAAGACGGATAAATTTTGTTATGTTTAATAATAACCTAAATAGATCTGCGTGAACACTAATTTAGGGTTGTTTTCTGGTGCGCATAAGTGGATAAATTGATTTTTAAGGGTTCGCAAAGACCAATCATAGACCTTCGAAAAGGTCTAAAGGCTATCTAAATAAGTTGAAGTACTAAGCCCTAGGGGTTTATAGATCTGTGTAAAGCCAGATCTAGGGCGCTAAAAGACATCACATTGATCTCTGGATGCGGAAAATTGGTTCTATCATCCCCTCATACTACTTTGGCTGAGACTATAACCTGAACTACATAGGTTGTTACTGAAAGGGCCAGTAGTGTAGGGCTTTGTAGGTTGGCGCAACTAACTTTGAACCTAGGTCAGGACCCCCTAAGCAAACAACTAGTTCTTCGTCTACCATCCCAAATGATGTGTATTTGAACCTTCTTTCTCATGATGATGCACCATGTATTGTCACCACATCATATAGTCTATTTTCCTCCATTCCTCCCATATTTCATTTCGATGAGGACATCATGGAAGCCATGACTACCCTTGATTATCCTTGGGACGATATGCACCATCGTGCTTACTTCCTTCCATATTTGGAGTCCACCACTATAAATACATCCAGTACGCCCATAACATACTGGGGGGCACACAGGCCCCTACATCTCCTTATCATCCTTTGGAGGATCTCATGCCAAGTTGGGCTGAGATGCTTGAATCCCTTTTTTGTGCACTCAGAACACAATAGCGCTCCACAAATTCCTCCTGCTAGGGGGCATCATTCCCACCTTTTCATATCAGATTAGTCCCCTCCATCACATATTTTTGCAGGTAGTATCCCATGATTGGGGGCATCATGGTTTCCCTTGGCCATCTTCTCAATTGATTAACATAAGTCTCGGCCTAGATCATCACCAGATCTAGGTATGGTTGATTATCCTCCCATTCCTTGGATAGTTTGTCCTACCGACCTCTCCGGCGAGCCATATTCACATCGCATATTGTAGATGCTTGATATCATATCTTCAAATGTTTTACTCTATATCCACATAGTCCACATGTTTGACTTAGTTGGTGAGGATGATTATAGACCTCCTCTAGTAGTTCATTCTCATTTTCCTCTTCCCTTAATTCTTCACTAGGAACCATTGTTCCAAGAAGAATTAAGGCCATCTTTAGACAAGTAAGGTCACTTGCCTGAAAATCACTGATCCTGATTCTGATGGTTGGTTTGTCCAATATGATCTCCACAAGATTTAGGGCCTTCTCCTCCTCTCAAACTGGAGGGAAAGCACCCTTTTATAGGAAAAAATACAATTTTTTTGTAGCCCATTACGACCAAACCATAGCTTAGTTTGACGAATTGTCCACACCATTGGAAAGCTCCCATATATTACTATAATGAGTCTTTCTTAGATTTTGATGATTTGACACTTCACGAGGACGTCATTTTTCCAAACAGGGTCACTTTGTTGCCTCTCAAAATCGATTTTCTTAATAAGCAACATTTTTACTTTAGAGTCCACCTTCCCTTGGTACTTGTCATCTCACATGTCAATTTTCGTCATGAGAAACCATTATTTTCTCATGTTTTCATGGTCCCTACTAGGCCTATTCTGTGTGGTAGCATCATCGAGTCACTCTTGTTCAGAGCATCTGTGATGAGTCACCTTTGCATCCATGGAGTCTCATGTCCCATTATATCATGTCATAGTATTCCATCAATTTTTTCATACCATTCATCCCGAGTTACCCATTTTTTCCTTCAGTAATACTGTCCACCATCCCCTCTAGAGTCGAGTCAGTCGCTGCCAGGTCAACCATGCACTCTATGCTCTGACAAGGGAAATAATTTGTTTATTCCTCAGTCCCATGTTCTCCTTTCTCCTTGGTGTCAATCCATTAATCACATTACTATTTTCCCTCATGCCTTAGTTGAGGATCCTCATTACCTCACCTATGGCGGGCCCTATTCTGTCAACCTCAACACATCTATTATAGAAGAATGACCTAGAGGGCGATGTATCTTAGTTTCAACTTCCACCCTTGTTTGATGCCTCAGATCAAGCAAAGGGAATTATCATTTCCCTTTGACATGGTTATTTCATGTTCATAATTCATACACATGTACAATGATGCAACATATTGTACCAATGATTCCCGGGTGTGTGTGATATGTTTCAGACCTCATGAGCGGGTGGCCCTTCAAGTAGCCCCCCACATGCCCGTATGCTTTCCTATTATGCTACAAATTCAGATGTAGTTCCACATATTTGATGGGTTAGTTCCTATCGCTTGTGACATTCATCGCATGCATGTATCCTTCAGATGATCCATTCAGTTTGCAGAGCCCTTTCCTCTTCAGCAGGTTTTCTTTGGTTGTTCTACCCACCCTCCCACCCATTTTTTGAGGGAAGGTCCATTATATCTCATGTACTCAAATGTTATTGTATTCAGTCCTGGCTCATATTTTTTCCAGGTGCATTATTTATGTGGGACACATTGCATTATTTTATGGCTCATTTATGCCAACATGTAATGTACCATTTAGCATGTATTTTATTGCTCAGATTCATGTTTCTGAGCGCATCATTATTTTTGTACTAAGTTATCTTGGCGGGTATAGGTAGGCCTCCCCCGCCTCACTGAGATCTGGTACCACAATATAAAAGGAGATTTGCATTGGTCTCACCCCCTTCTCACTATCCTATTTTGTTTCAATTCCACTAGTCTCTCTCTCTCTCTCTCTCTCTCTCTCTCTCTCTCTCTCTCTCTCTCTCTCTCTCCCCACTTTGTTGTCTAGTGATTGTGTCCTTAAAACGTACTTCGGTCATATGTTTTTCTCCTAACACTCGTACGTTGGGGGGAAATTTGTTATCACAAAAAAATGATCATCTAACCATAATTTACTAGATGGATCGAAGTACACCATGTAGGGAAAATTTTACCATAGTAAAATTGCTTTCACTGTGAGAAATTACTTAATAAATCACATTTGTTAAGTCATTTATAATTAAACCCATGAATAATTAAATGAATCGCTATTTATTTAATTATCTTCTAGGAATAATTAATTAAACCATTGTTTAACTAATATTCCTAGTCATATTTGACCCAGTTATGAGAAATAAATAGATAAATCATTAATTATCTTATTTTTTCTCTAGGAATAATTAATTAATCACTAATTAATTATTATTCCTTGTCAAGTTTGACTAAATCCCCTAAGAATACTTAAATAAATCATTATTTGTTTATTATTCCTTAGCCTTATTTCTTGAGATGATAAATAAATCATTTATTTATTTATTATTTCTAAATAAAAGTTTAAATACTTTTTCCTTCTAACCAAATATAATATAATATTTTGTTATAAATAGAAGGGGTTTCCATTCATTCTTCACTTTTGATCATTTTCATTGTTGCACTCACTGTTGCAGCTTTGATTATTATCACTATCGCACACCATTTTCTTTTTCATTTGAGTTCTCATTGAGCTCAAACATTTTATTTGTTGGGTTTTACACATTATAGAGGAGAGATACTCTACAAAAGTTGAATACATGTGAGGATAGCCAAGAACCCATCCCATACAGGCGGACTGGTAACAATATTTGTTCCCTTCACAGGTGTTGTTTAATAAAATATATTCTTTATATATTTTGTTTCCATTGGATTATTATAGTTACTTGCGCTTATTTTACTTTTCCATTTTGTTGTTTAACTATGAGTGTGGGCATAGATTAGGGATTTGGCAGGTTTTGTTTCTATCATTTGTTGCAAATCTACAATGTCGAGCGGTCATTTCCATTGTTAGGGTTGTTTTTCATCCATAGCCTAAAGTGCTTTCTTTTCGTACACATTCAAGAAGAAAATTACAATAAAAAAGTTTCAATAGTACCCAAATCATCATAAAAAGGCAATTCACATAGCTTTATTGTCATACATCAGACTGCCTTAATGATCCTTGCACATCACCTTGTATACACGTCATGTAACCTATTTTACCAATTTTCTAATTTCTCTTCTGAATCTAAAGTGCAGGAATTGTCTTTCTCCCATCCAATTTTCCATCTACAGTAGGGTTGATCCATTCTTCTCCTTTTGTTTTTATCTGGTAAATGTTATTGATGTCATTTGCGTTGTACTCCTCTTTGAAGGTTCAATATACCTCACTCCTTATAATGGATATAATGGAATAATGACTCTCACTTTGTTGCTGACAAGTATCATTTTCCTTTTCTTTAGGCTAATTATAGCCACGTTAGCAAATGCCCAATCTAATCTAAGCAATGTAGGATAAGGATTACTATCATCCACAATTTTGATCACTTCAAATTCAGTAGTAGTGCACACTCCTTCAATGTCTATTGTGATACCTAATAACCTTCCTAGAGGAACAATCTTTTGCTGGTTCGCCATATTCATTTGGATCGGTGACCATTGCAACTTTGGCTTACCCATCAATTCCCAAGTCTGCTTCGACAAGACATTGGCATCATATCCTAGATTCAGAATAACCCGATCCATGTCATATTCTCCAATCTGTGTGGTAAGCCTCATTCTTTTCCAGTCCTCTTATTTTGTCGATGTAGGTTGTTTGTTGCGCACATCTTGCTCTGTGGAACTTCCTTAGAAGCACAAGAGTCTATCAATTCCTGTAGTCCTTCGACAACTTTCTGGTTTCTTAACAACTTCATGCAATTTTGTAGAAAAGACTTCAAAATATCTAGATCCACATCTTGTGTCGCAGTAGATGTCAAAGCCCCATCATCCATAAATCTTTGTCTTGCCTCCATGAATACTTGATTTTCCTTTAGAATATCAAATCCAGGGGATTTTTTAACAATTTTTCTTACCCATGTAGCTTCAACTTCCTTTTTCTCATCGACTTTATCATTTCCAGTTGACACTTTGCTTCTTGTTACAATGTCGATGCTTGGTTGATCCTCCCTTGAATTAACCGTCATCATTTGAATATTTGTTGTAGGATGCTGGTTCCTTTTCTCCTATATATTTGTGATAAAGACAAGGCATTCTTATATCACATGATCAAAAGAGTTATAGTAGGTCTAGGTTATCATAGGGTTCTGACAATCCCTTGCAAAGTGTCATGCATGTCCATAGATATAATAGATGATCTGGACGTGTCCTCGACCAAATCCTCCTCCTCATCATCTTCATCTTTGGAAACCTCCTCAACCAACATGCTAGCCTAGATCATCATGTGTATGTCCTTCAGCTTGCATTCTAAAAGCATCGACAGTGCGCTCCATCATCAAGTCATAATTTCGATAATTTATTTCATCATGACCTACTGATTTACAAAAGTTGTAAAACAATTGCTTTGGGGTTTTTATGTACTTCTGTAATAAATAGAAATCCTCAGAGTGATGTTGGCCTCTCATTCTACAAATCGCGCACCACAAACTTGATGTTGGGTTCATTGGATTAGGTGCTCCACTTGCCTCTACTTTGCATTTTGTACACCATAATTATGATTTGGTTTCTTTACCTTTCTTGAGATCTTGCAATTCCAAGGTAAAACTTTCTAGCTGGCTCTGAATCTATTGTACCCCTACATGAGTATCTCTGATTGGCGAAGCTTACAACTTCATCACAATCTCCAATGCTTCTGCTTGAGTTGCGATCTTCTGTTGCATCAAGGGTAACCTGATATGTGGCAATAGCATGGCTATAAACCACTCCTTATGTTGTTATGGAGGTTTACTTGTCCCATTAATACCTTGAATTGTTGATCCAACTCCCACACAAACTCAATAGCCGATTGTTTGATTTCATTCAGCTCCATAATGCACTGTGATTTTAACTTCGGCTTCTTGAATTTTGATACCAGTGATTTCTTAATATCATCCAGTGAAGTAGCCGAATTAGTCATAGAGTATTTCATATACTATGTCAACAGCCTTTCTTGTAGAATCATGATGATTTGTGCCTTCTTTACATATTTGTAAGTGATATGTCTCTCTTTCCATACTACATCAGCTACAAACCAGAACTAGTGAGGATCCTCTAATCCAAGTCCTTTAAATATAGGTACCATAATGTCATTGCCCATTTTTCTTCTTGGGGGTTTAGGGGGAGGGGGATTGGGGGTAAGGGGAGTAGATGGATGGCGAATCCCAAAGACACCCTGATTTTTCTCAACTCCTAACTTCAACGTGCCTTCAGGATGGGAGGGGGAATACTGTGGGGTTGGGGGGTTACTTCCTTCTTCTTCAGTCTTAGACCCACCTAAAAAGGGACTATAGTCAGTCTCAATAAATTTATTTGGTCTATGCTCTACTCTATATCGCCTTGCGTAGATCCTGGTTTAGAATTATTCCCTCTTCACCCAAACATTAATCTAATTGCATTCGTAGTATGCCCCTTTCACATAAAAGAATTTTAATCCACAGCTTCAAAGAGTTCAGTACTTACCTCACGGACCCTTGAAAAATATCCACTCGGATTCACTATAAGATACATTCGTCTATTGTGAATTCAGAGATAAATCCTCCCAAAATTCTATCGATCCATAAATCAACAGCTCTTGAGATGATGTTATTGAAGTACTTCAGTCATTGTATCAATACAAGATTACACTCCTTAGGTTTTTATCCCTTAAAAAAATTCTTATGATTAATCAAATTTGATACCCACTCATATAGTTCAATGTGAAACAAACCAAAGAATATTTCATACTTCTCTTCGAAGATATATTATACAACCAAATTTCAGTCGACAATCGCATTTTCTATTTTCTTGAATTGAAAATTCCCTCTCTTTTTGTTCAACCCACTCCTAGATTTCCTTATTCAATGGACACCAAAACATATCCCTTAAATAGATCCCTGTCCCAGCAACAAAACCATTTGTTGGCTTAAGGGTCTTGGACCCAGGTTCAAAGTGTATTGTGCACCAACAAAACCCTCAACCATTAGCTCTTTCGACAATGACCTGCAAGCTAATCGCAGTCTCACCCGAAGCAGTTATGGGATTTTTTAGAACCAGGTTTCTGCAGCCAGAGGGATATGCACATTGTGGCACTCATGTGTTTACTTATGTTTTAGATCTATCTACAACTTCACATGCATAAATAAATTTGCGCTGACGAATTATTTCATAGATTTTGACTTATCACATAAACATATCATAAAATATTATAACATGTATTCTTTCGCATAATTTAGTAAAATGCAAGCATAACAATATGTATAAACATAGATAATAGACACAGATACATAATTTTTTTCGAAACTTCTTCTTCTTTTATTAAGATATATCTTCAATACATACAACTTTTTTGACCTACGCACCTAGCTGTAGGTGGTCTAGCACTCAATTGCAGACTCTTCAAGGACTCCATGCGCTCTGATCCTTAAAATGTAGGGCCTTTAACCAAAACTGGACCAAGTTGGGCTATGCCCAGCAGACGTTAATGCAGAGAATGGAGAGAGAGGAGGCACTTAGGGAAGTTAAGTAATCCATTTGTGAATAAGAGAAAGGACCAATTATCAGAGAAGAATATAGTGACAATGAAATGATGAGAAGGGTGCTAGATACATCTTGAGAGACTAAAAGTCTCATGGTTTTAATTGTAAGTATTTGTGCCAGTGTGTATTTTTAGGTACTAAAGATGATGGAGTTGAACATGTGCTAGAGATAATGGAAAAAACATAAATTCCACAAAGACAATTTTTTCTTATGGAGAACATCTAGGGTTAGTAGAGTTTGAAGGTACACATTCTCAAATGAATGTTACAAGAAAAGAGAATTTTGTAGTATATTATGAAGATAGAAATGAAGGAAATCATGAAGAAGTTCAAGATGGAACTCTTTACATTTTTAAAAGGAAGCTCAGAGTGTTAATATGGAAAAATTGTACACACATTTGCACATGTCAGATGATGCCCAGAGTCAGATAGACACATGTATAGGTGAATCCTTCCTAGATATAAAGGCTTCACTTGTATCCACAGTTGTTGTTGGGCATGGAATCCCCCCCCAGGCATGTTTTGGGGCTCAAAGCCCAAGTTTTGACCGAATGGTGTTGTAAATCTCTGTGAATTGTGGGCACAGAAGAATGTTAGAGTCACAAGGTTGTTTGCCCTAGTTTTGTAATGTAATGTCAGCCTACCCATGGTCTGCAGACCATGGGATTGTATAAATAGAGCAAGGCTCTAAGTGTAAGAGAGCGAAGTAGTAGAGAGAAGAAAGATTCTAAGTGACTAAGTGTCTTGGGTTGTAGAGTAGGAGAAGGCTCTGCAGTTGAGTGCACAAAGGCCTAGTAGTCTGTAGCTGAGTGCGCGGACCCCTGCAACTGTGTGCGTAGGGCAATGTCGAGTCTGTAACCAAAGAAGGGACTAATAAAGAGAAGTTCGATATCATATTTGTGTATTTTTTCTTGGATTAATGCATTTTTGATATAAATTGCAAATATACTGTTTATTTACTGCGCGCACTTGTATGAATGATTTATGTTGTTAAGTATAACTTAAAGCATGCAAGTAGGCTAAAATAATAAACTAACATTGGAATACTAGTAAGGACTTGGGTAATAACAACATTCGGCCCTCGAGTATGGTTGCATGAAGGCAACATCTCAGGGTGCGAGGTATGGGAAAGTGCGCATAGCAACATACGCACAGGGTTGAACTGCGGACCTCTTGAACCCATCAGACATCTCCAGGCTATAGAAACCTGTTTCTAGCACCCTCCCATACTACTTTGGTTGAGACGTCAGTCTACGCTCCGTGGACTGTTGCCACAAGGGCCAGTAGTATCGGGATTTGTTTGGCTAACTCAACTCTGAACCTGGGTCAAGTCCTAATAAGCCAACAAATGGTTCTGTTGCCAGGACCAGGATCTACATAAGAGATGTTTGATGTCGTATCGCTGGAGTCCGATAAAGAAAGGACTTGAAGAGTGGTTGGATAAAAATATTCACGAGTTCTCAGCATAGGAAAACAGGAATCCGTGAGTATCGAAGGAAGAGTGGTTAGAGTGCTACTTATATACGGAAATCCGCAAAATTTTCTTTGCATCCTTCCCCTCTAAGTTGTATGATTCGATCATGAAGCTAGCAGACAGCCAAGGAAGGTGTAGGCTTGACAAACCTATTGTGTGGACTCCAGAGTTGGTGCATAGACTAGAAGCGTTAGAAGATAAGATTGCGCATGTTGTGGAACATTAGCTCAATTGAATTATAGGAGGGTTTATCATGGAGTTCGCGGTCGATACTTCTATTAGCTGTAGCGAGGTGGAATGACACTTCCTCAAAGGACCACGGGGTAAGTACGTTAAATCTTTGAACACTTGGATTAAAATGCTACTGTGTGAAAAGTGGGTTATGCGAATAAATTGATGTTTGGGGCTACATGAAGTGGGAAGATCTACAAAAATGAAGGTAGCGCAGAATTAGAGACTAGCCCCTGATTTCACCTCCGGGAGAAAGCGAGGAAGAGCTCGCGAAAGTTTCACTAAGAAGTACGATTAGTCTGATAAGACAACGAATCCCGTGCATACCACCCCAACCTACACCATCACCAGTTTCACCATCTTCACCCCCATCTTTGCCCACACCACCTCCGCCACCACCACAATTCAATATGGCGAGTGCAATAAAGTTGCTGGTGTCCAAAAGAGTAGGGAACGAAGATCCGGATCAATTTTGGTTCGTAGTAAATGCTATATGGGAAGCACAAGGAGTCACAAATGACAATATAAAGAAGGCAATGCTGGTGAGTGTGTTGCAAGATCTTGCATTGATGTGGTATATTAAGCATTCCAATGACAATCCAAACGTAGGGATCATAGATATCTAAGCTGTGCTAAACAGGGAATTTAGCAGGCCAAAATCAGAGACACAGTTGATTATCAGATTTAAGGAAATCGCAATGCTTCTAGGTGAAACCCCTAGGGAGCTAGATCAGAGACTGAAGTGTATGATTTGTGAAGCCAACATGACCTTGAAATATGGGCAACACTACGCATGGTTTGTACCGTCGCTAATGCCACATCTAAGGAATGTGTTGTCACAACAGAAGCTGCCAACTATGGCTAGAGATTGCAATGAGATTGCACGAGACACTGATACAAGATCCTAACCTAGGAGTCGAACAGATCCACACAAAGTTGAAAAACTTGTGTCTTTAGATACAAAGTTTGAAACAAGATAGGACAACTTGCACAAAAGCGCACGAGGAGGTATGGTGCATAAAGTACAAAGGCCAGGGACATGACAAGGATGATTGTCCAGTCTTCGCGAACTACCTAGTGGGGGGAGGGCCAATGCCATTGAGACCAGAGGCACAAGTAGGACTGAGCGTGGTGCCTGCATTATGGTGTGTGATTTGTCAGATAGGAGGGAAGCATGCTACAGATAACTACCATCTATTACAAAAGTATACATAGATGTCCCAACAGTTGTTATGTAATTTATGTAGATCAGTAGGCCATGATCAGTGCACCTGTAGAAGTTATGAAATGATGATGGATTGGACTCCTACCTACAGAGTTCAAATTGAAACACGAGCCCTCGATCGAAATGCAGGGATGGTGCACACTAGATTTCAGGGGCGCGGACGCGATCGAGGTGGAATGGGACCAGGAAGGGGTTGTAGACAGTTGTTTGTTACAATTGCAGAGGGCCAGGGAATTATGCCCGTGATTGTACAAATCTGACGAGAGCATCACATTTATATTGTACCCAGTTTGATCATGAGACGGAGGATTGCCCCACACTGATAGCGAGGTTACGCGATAAAGGAACACTCCAGCCTCCCCTAACTCAGAATCTGCAAATGATGAGGTCTGAGCCACGCAAGGAGGACCCGAATGTAAACATCGTGCTTTGAAGCAGTATCATGATAGGAGATGACAAGGGAAAGCATCCCGAAGGGAGTGCTTGGGTTTGCAAGGCTCCAACAAAGGAACCAAAATTCGATTTGGAGCACGTAAAGGAGACACTCATGGAAGCTAATAAGAGCTTCACGGAGGCCTCCACTTCAGGTAGTAAAGACAAATTAGAACCAAAAATGGACCCATCAATGCTCACTACCTTTCTGGAGACATCCATGAAGCTCCTGCATGACAACAAAGCGATGAAGGGACTGCAAGAACTCATCACTAGATGTGCTAGCCCGAGAGAACCGCGCGTAGTCTCGAAGCTCGGAAAGCACACAATACGAACAGGAAGGGAGATGCAATTGACTACGCAAATTAGGGAATATGAAATGGATCAAGTGATTTTGGATCTAGGATCGGACGTGAATGTCCTTCCAAAGCAGACATGGGAGCTTATGGGCAGGTCCATGTTGCAATGTCTCCTATTCAATTGCAAATGGTGAACCAACAAAAGATCCTACCCATGGGAAGATTGCAGGGAATCACGATGGATATTGAAGGTGCAAGCACGCTTTCAAATTTCAAAGTAATAGAGATTTTTGATGAAATAAATCCCTATCCTGCACTACTGGAAACAGATTGGGCCATTAACATGAATGAAGTGATAAAGCTAAAGAAGCTCAAGATTATTTTTGAGAAAAAGTCACTACGCGAAGTGGTACCTTTAGACCCTGCGGAAGGATCATGCTACATAGAGTCGGTATGCAAATATGATAGCGAAGACGATCTAGACTATATCTACAAGATAACCACGCAGGAGTAGGATTGGGTGAATCCTACATTGGATGGCAGGATTTCATGTTGGCATTATGATGCATGTGTTGTACTTGATGGAAACCCACTCATGGAAGAACATCTCACCTATATATAATCAGATGAATCTACAAGAAGAGATATCAGATGTGATAGAATACATGACAGTGCAAAGGAATCAAACGATAGTCTTTATTATGACAAGTTAGCTTTACCATCAAGTCCAAAGGGGGAGATTGTTGGCATTATAAGACAAGTGTTATCCTTGATGGCAATTCATACAGGTGACAGATCATAGTGCAACAGGCTAGTAGCAAAGATTGATGATCAGCCTCTCAGAATGGAAGAAAATAAGATACCCACAGGTGATCCTAAGAAAAGGTACGGACCCGCAGGTACGCCGTTCAGAAAGTTGTGGTCATGTCTGCAGGTTGTCCGAACAGAAGGTGCGGACCCCAGTGCACACACTTCCATGCAGACAAAAGCACACGCACGTGGGAATCCTATGGTGATCAATGGTATCTAGTCCGACATGTTTGATCCTATGGTTTTGGTCCGTGGTATTGCATCCAAAAGTATTGATCCCAAGTATTGGGTTCATGGTATTGTGTTATTATGGTTTTGGACCGTGGTATTGTGAAAGGCTTGCCTATACAAAGGAAAGGAGATCATTTGGAATAAGAGACTTGTGGGTGGAATATCTTAAGGTGATCTAGATCTGAAATTCTTGTGATCAGTTGGTGAGTGATAGCTAGATCTAAATCAAGGAGATTTCTGTAAATTGTTGATAAGTCGCAATCTCATTGGCGTATGATCAGATCTGTTGATCAGACTGACTGTGGCACATTGGAGGACTGTTAATTTGGCCCTAATCAGAGGTCCGCAGGTGATCCACAGCGCAGGTGCGGAGGTACGCAGTTCAGTAGAAGGCATAGGTGCAGAGGTACGCAGCGCAGTAGAAGGCGCAGGTGCGGATACCCGCAGAGCGGCAGAAGGTGCAGGTGTGGATACTCGCAGATCAGCAGAATGCACAAGTGCGGATACCCACAGATGTCTAGCGGTGAAGTTGCGGATCCTGCTTGAAATTTTCTTTAACTACCTTTGACTATTCTGCAGGGTTCTGGGTACATAATTGATGTCTGGTTACTGATATAGAGTTCTGATAATAGCATGAGTATGGTTGAATGGATCAAGTTATTAATGACTTATCTTTATGTGATCTGATGTACTAGATCTGGTTGATAACTCACATATTATCCTTGTATATGTATCGGTGTTTGGGTGATTCAAAAGATTGATTGATTATGTGCTTCAATGATGTTAATGGGTACAGTATGAAAATTGGATGAAACGTGGCCTTTCAGATTATGTGTTGTGCTTCAGGTGTATCCAGTATGAAAATTAATGAAACGTGGTACCCGAAGGAGAGAAGATTGTTAGCCAGCGCCTACGTACTAGTATCTTAGCTAGTACAAGAGCTAAGGGGGTGGTAGCTCCCTTCTAGTAGCAGTTGAAATATTTGGAGCATTGTAGCAAGTAGCAGTCTGCATACTAGTAAATGGATCGGCTAGTACAAGAACTGTGGGGGTTGTAGCTCTCTGCAGGTAGAAGCCTGCGTACTGGTATAAGACTGCACCAGTAGAGAAATATTGTAAAAGGATTTTCTTATTAAGAAGAAGATTAAGATGACTTGCAGCAGGTAGTTTTCTTCCACATTGGGTTTCCACCTTATATCATGGTGTTCATGTGTGTGGCTTATGTGTGATGATCTGTTCTATTTTACTGCACCTGTTTACTGTTAATATGGTTGATAATGTTCTAATGCACTCATTAAGGATCAACTAACTGAATCATAAGAAGATGTGGAAGTAGCATATATGAATCTGAATATGGAAATGAAAAAGTTTTATTGATGTAATAATACTGATTCACCCCCCCTCTCAGTATTATTTCCAACATTTCATGGGAGCATGAAAGCTCCTGCACCTCAGATTCAAAGGAGGAGATGAACGATGGTAGAACCGGTTACACAAGGTAACCATGCTCAACTGCAACATGATGATAAGGTCACTGCATTGCGTGGAAACAAAGGTAAGAGATCTGCTTATGTATGATGGATTGACCAAAGTGGATGATTTCCTGAACAAATTTGAAAGCGAAGTACCTGAACAACAACGTTTCGATGCTCTAAAATGGGCACTGCGCGCTACGCCCATCAGATGGTGGCGTACGCATCAAGGAAGTTTTGAGGACTAGCGCAAATGCAGAAGGATGATGCTTAGGAGGTTTGGAAAGCCTCAGATGCCGATGAAATCTGGGTATGATAGACGAAACAACTTGTGTGCCCACCTATCTAGATGGGTATAGGCGTATGGTATGCAACTTGCACAAATGCACACCGTCCTTGTGATAGGAAACAGGACCAACAAGTAGGAGAGGGCAAGACGATGGCACAAATGACAACATATGATAAGACCAAGCGCACCAAAGATTATCCACGTGGAAGCCTTTGAAAAAGTGTGCGAAGTACTAAACACGGTCCACCATGTGAGACGCATTGACTAGGACCTGTGCATACCAACAGTTCTATGGGCTTATAGGACCATGTGCAAAACCTTGACCGCGCAGGCACTTTTGACGCTGAAGTATGAAGCAGATGCTGTAATCCCTATAGAGCATTCAAAGCCTAGTCCATGCATAGCAGCACCCATAGACATGATGGTTCGCGAAGCCTGAAAAGGAGGAATCACACAGCCGCAAGAAATAGAACGCATGGGATTTGAGGAAGAAATCCAACAGGGAAACCTTAGAATCCACAGATTGGAAGAATAAAGGGTACAATTAAGAAAGAAAAGCACTTTGATGGACGTGGAAGTCAAGAAGATGGAGGACGAAATAACGAAAGATTTTCTCAGCAAAAAATACCAAGTTGGTAAGACAGGGTGCATGTGATCACGATGACAGGGTTAAGGCCCATTACCGTGAATTGGTTAGTTTGATGCCTTGTCTTGGACTGTATATCGCCAAGCGTAGTGACCAGGGTAGCGCGTTGTAAATGGTGAAGTGTGCGATGCTAACCACAACAATAAAAGGTGGGGATTCTTTAAGAACTGTGATGGATGTTGAAAATAGAAATAAGAAATGCTAAAAATATAAGTGCTAAAGATAGCACTGCTATAAATAGTAGTTCGAGTACTAGTGTTGGACATAGAAACAAGGAATGAAAAATGGAAGTGCTAAAAATAACATTTCTATAAATAACATTTCGGGTTAGATTCCTATTTTAGTTAGTCCCTGAACTAAAATAGAGAAGTAAAATTCGAATTTGATCTTAGCAGCTGTTTGTAAAATAATTAATTAATTCATCTTGAGTTAATTAATTGTAGAAAATCAAACATGAAGTCTATGTGGGGACATGCAACAATTATCCCATTAATTGAGGAATTTATCCCTTAGTTAAAGAGATAAGGATGATGTGTAATTAGTTAGCTCAGTTAACTGAGTTAAGTCCAGTTAGATTAGTTCAAATAGTTTGTTGAACTAATTGTGAGTTCAGTTAGTTAATGCTTGCATGCATGTAACTGCTGCTCTCCAGATAACTGAATATTCTCTCGTAAATAACTCATGCATGTCAGTTCAGTTAGAGACCTAGTTGAGATCAAAGGAAGGGATAGTGTACTATCAGTTGGAGGATTTTTCCTATAAAGGAAACTCATCCATGCAGAAGGAATTATCTCCTTCAGGATTGCGCAGTTAGATCAGAGGTTAGTGAGTGTGTGAAGAGGCCAATTCACACAGGTGGTAACACTGGACCCCAAGGAAAACTGTGCAAGGAAATAGGAGGCTTGGAGGGAAGAGGAGAAGGTTTGTGAGAAGCCTTTGACTATCTATGAGTAGCAAAGGGATTTTAGAGAGAGAAGGATAGCTTGTGAGCTAATTATTTTTGTAATTTGAACATATTTTCACTTGTATGATAATACAAAGATTGGGGTTTTAGGTTGAGGCTTTCCCTGGGTTATTCTTCTGTGTTATGTGTGATTGATTTCTCATTCTCAGTTATATTTGTTCTAATTGATCTTGCTCATATTTGTTGTAGAAGTAGATCTTGTATTTTGCTTTAGTATATTGCATAATCTATTGATCTATAGTGGGAATTTCTACATGGCATTAGAGCTAGCTGATTTACAGTGAGAAATTCTACATGGTATCAGAGAAAAGGTGATCAAAACAAAGAATAGTATACAAGAAGGGAGAAGTTCAAAGTTTGTGGTTCCTGAATATAGAAATCAAGTTCTTATCACATCTCAATTTCACCAATGGCGTTCAACGATTTAAGACTCGAGTATGCCCTTGATGGCAGCTCAAATTATATAGCCTGGAAGGATTACATGGAAGCAGTAATAGAGGATAACGGTCTAAAGGACTTCATTGATCAAGAAGTCCCCAAGCCGGTAGCGGCTAATGCTACAAAATTGGCGGAATGGAAGAAATGTGTGGCTAGAGCAAGGAGAATCCTTTTGGAGGGAGTTCAAGACCACATAGTCTAGAGTCTCCATGGGAAGGAGACATTGTTTTCGATGTGGAAAAAATTGAAAGATATATATCAGAACAAAAACGTTCAGAGGAAGATGGCACTGAAAGACAAGCTTCGGAAAATCAAATATGAAAAGGGCGACACGATCTCTACATATCTGAACAAGCTCACCACCTGCAGGGATGAGCTTGGAAGTGTAGGGATCACGACAACCGATGATGACATGGTGAGTCTTGCTCTCCTCAGTCTTCCTAAGAGCTAGCATAGCTACCAAGACTTGATTAATGGAAGAGAGAAACTTCCAGATTTGGAATGACTTTGATCAGCTCTGATGTAGGAGGAGATAAGAAGAAGCACCAGGGATGGTTCTTCATCCAAGGAGGATGAAGAAAATAATGCCTTAGCGAGTAAGGCAAAGAAAGGGAAGGAGAAGGATTCTCATCCCAAATTGAGTTCTTCCTAGTGAGCTCCAGTATTGCAGCAACGCCTGGGGCTTCCTTCTTACTTTTATCAACCTGGTAGTTCGTAACAAACTTGAAAGTGACAGTGTTGTATGCACAAGTACTAGCTCTTACTACAAGTTGTCACTTGATCAGCTGGCACAAGTTCGCTAGGAGCTTAAGCCAACTTCTATGAGTTCTTAGAAGAAGCGTTTACTATGATGGAAGAGAGCTAATTCTACAGGGCCTATTCTACTTGTAGAAAGAGAAGGAAAACTGTAATGAAACACAAACCCTAACAAACCCTAGCAAACCCTAGTTGTGTAAGAAAAGAGATGGAAACTACTGAAATGGGTGCCATTAACTTCTAAAAAAGGTAAATTGCATTTATTCAAGCTACTTCTGAAGAGAGATGGGAAGAAATCATATTTTTGTACTTTTGAGTATTTTTATGTGGAATTATTATGCTTATGGTATGATTGGTTGTGACTATGCAGAGGTTTGGTGGCAAAGGAGGATGGAGTTAGCTTTTGCTGAAGATAAGGAAGGTGTGGAGGGATCCTAAGAAGTCCCTAGTACCCTTCTAGAGACTTCCATTGTGATTAGACTTCGAAAAATCGCTCGCATGAACTTCTACATGAGGCTACAGGGAATCTACAGGAGTTTCTCTAGGAGAATCTACAGGAGGAGGCCAAAAGTGGTTTTTGGAGGTTTGAAGGTGGAAAATGGTGGGAAAAGGGAAATGAAGGTTGTATGAAGGTGTTCGAGGGTCTAGGACTTTGTTAAGGAAGATAAGAAACGCAAGAGAGGGTTGGATTTGTTCAAAAGTTGAAGAAAGCAACTTTGCACAAAAACACAGAAATTAGGGAAAATTGGCAACATGAGGTGAATGAGTGGGGAGATCTTGAGAGATGAACTGGTACAAGTTGTGCTATGGAGGAATGATAAGCTGGAGTGTTCTACAAGTGAGCTACACACTTACTTCCCAAAATTGACCTAAGAAAAATCGAAAAAAAAGAGTTTGTCTATTTTGACCTAAAATCTGACCTAAAAATAGAGTACTGTTGAATGAACTTTATGAACAGAAAGTTATGCGAGAAAGCCATGGTAATTGAACATGAAATGGTCTAAGCATGTGGATCCAAGCAAATATCAACTTCTCTAACTCAAAACATCACACTAGCAATTGCATGAAAGGAAAAAACTGTGTTTTTGGTGGCAACAGTAGTGCCTTGACCTCAAATCATGGTCCCAAGGAGGGAGAAAGGAGATCAAGACTTGTTGGTAGCCTTTTTGGATATTTCTTTGTTACTATAGCAAAATATTTAAGAAACTTGAAGCAAGAACAACTAATTTAACCATCAAAAGCAACCTATTTTACCAAAGCAAGATTTAACCTAAACAACAGAAATCGGCTTATGAATGCAAGAAAAAAAAACATATAAACACACAAAGGATGTGCTAGGCAGCTTGGGTTGGGCCCTTACCCAAGAGCTTCATCCCTCTAGAAAATATCAGTGTTGGTTCAAAGCTGGATTCATCTTCATTGATAAAAAAATAATAGTTACATCACAAAACTGTCTGCAAAAAGATCTCGAAAATGAGCTGAGTGTAGGACTACACAAAAATGCAAAAATAGACTATCAAATGGCTAAAATCTAACTAAAAAAACTGAGCACCTAAGCCCTACTATTTATACAACTCGAGCCTCCAACAACTCTCCTAAAATGAAGGGGCTGAGCTTCCCAAAAATGCAGATCAACAACAGTCCTTCTTTACTGGCTCGGCTGCCCCTTGGATGCACTCATGTGGTTGCTTATGCTCCGAGTTTCTGATGGAGAATTTGAGGTAAGGGTTCATAAATGAAGGGGACACCCTCCTACAAATCCTCTCCCTTGTTCTTCCTCGAATTTGGCTGCCAAATGCTCATTAAACCTTTGATTTTGTCTCAAAATTGACCAAAAATTTGCATAAAGCACACACTAGACTTTTTGGCATAATGACTAACCCAATTCACTCTATTAGCATAAATATAATAAAAAACATGCAATAAAATAATGAGAATGGTGGATTAAGTCGAATTAAGAGGCAAAATGAGCCCATATAATTACCCATTTTTGGGGCTCATTATTACCCCTCTACTGAAGGTGTTGCTCATCCTCTGAGCAACTAATCTATCTCTTCATCCTTGATGGCTCTGATAGATTCCTTGACATCCCATGCTTCTGATGTGATACCCTTCTCTTTATCATGGAATCCTGCATTTCTATCCACCTCCTCCCACTATTGTCTTTCTTCTTCCTCTTTTTCCTCTTCTTTCGTCTTCTCTGCCTCTGTTAGCTTTGCTTCCTCAAGCTCTATTTTGGTTTTCTTCTCATCTTATTTAGTTTCCGCCTTCTCTGCTTTAGTCTTTTTCTTCTTTGGTTAAGTCTTTTTCTTTTCTGTTTTAGTCTTTTTTTCTTTTCTGTTATGGGTTTCCTCCTTTCTGCTCTGGTCTTTTCCTTCTCTATTTTAGGTTCTTCCTTCTCATCTTCTGTTTTGATTTCCTCCTCTGTTTCAAGGCTGATGAATTCTGGGGTGATTTCTATAGTGAGACCCTTGAGATTGATTGTAGAATGGGTTTTTGAATGGGGTCTTAAAGACAATAAAAATTGATCTGTAATTTCCTCATCATACCCATGAAATTTCTCAAAGAAAGGCATCCAATTTGCCCCGGTAAAGAGGGCTACCACTTCTGGGTGTTCATGCAATTTGGTGGAGTTCAGAGGCTCCTTTCTCATATAACCCCCTGGCATGATGTTTAGTGACTGCTGGAAATTCTCAGGTGAGAAGGCAACAAATTTTCAAACTCGAAAACAGAGGAACAACTGAGGTTTTTTCTAGTACCAGAGAGAGTTTTTTCATGTTTCTTCCTTTTAACAAAAATAAATTTTAATTGTCATTCCCTTCAAAGTCTGTTCTTAACCTTTACTTCTTGGGTTGTTGGAGGAAATCAATAGTTTTTCTTTATAAAAAAAATAACACAGAGAGCAAGACAATGTTTTTATTTGACAGACCACCCAATGCAAATTCAGTGCTTTACAGGCTTAATTTCCTATGGTTGCATCACTTCTTCATACAGGAGAATACGGGGCAAAAGGAGACAGGCTTTTAGTGTAGAGTAAAATGGAGAGACTGTATAGATTTCAGAAAAACACAGGTAGACTTCTGTTTTCACTTTCCCTTTCTTTTTCTCCTAAGTACTTTATTTCAAATCCACCACCTTTTGTAGATAATTAACATGCAGAGTGGGTTGTCCGAGCCTATCTTTTTTCAAGCTCGAATTTTGGCACAAAACCTCGAATTTTCCTTCTGCAGAGCTGTTTACTGGCCTTCTTGTAGAACTGTTACAGCTTCCTGTAGAATGCTAATAGCAGAAAATGGTTGAAAATGATAGCAAATGATGATTTCGAGGTTATGGTGGTGGATGTAGAGCTTACTTTTGCTAAGTGGACGATGATTAAATGGAAGAAAAGGCAGTGAAAGAGTTTCCAGGAGACATACTTATGTTTTCTTTGAGATATTTCCGCTGATGGTGAGCTAGAAAAAATGTGCGTTGGCCTTATTTGGACTGTTAGTCCCTACTGCAGTGTCATCATGAGACTTTACGCTTTTTTCCCATAATCACTTCCCATTCTTTGCGCTGGAGTTCAAAACATCTGCCACAACCTATTTTTTAGATTTCCCGTGAGTTGACTAGACACATGTGTTGTATGATCTCTGATTGAGCGCTGTTGAATTGGACAAGGGTGACCAGTTAGCTGGCCACCGATCTAGTTTAATGTCAACCATCCCATTTGTTCATGCAATTTTGGATCATACAAATGCAATAGAGGAATGGGTTTAGACACTTACTTGTAAGTTGAAATGTGTGTGTTGCGGTGCTGCTTGGTTCTTTTGCTGCTGCATGCTCATATTCAGTTGTTGCATGCCTGTATCCCTTCTGCTGTATGATTTTTGTTGTTTGATGTGTGGGTATTTTTCTTGTGTAGGTATCCTCTGGATGGATCTAAGCTGCAGGAGTCTGCTTCAACCTTCAGATTTGCACCCTTATGCTACTGATGCTAGACTTTAATGGGACAGTGACTTGTTTTCTCCATATCTCCCAAACGATAGACTGGATTAACTTGAAATTTTCTGCACATGTTTCCATCATCATTATGCACCTCCCACATAAAAATTGTGCTCAATGGATGCATGAATTTCGAGAAAAAATGAAAATTGCTGAAGGTGATGGAGGTCGATTTCTTGGAAGCAGTGCACTAGAATTGGCTGAAATTACCTGGGCATGTTACTATCACCCATATGCATCTCCCCATGAAACATGTTTTTAAATGGATGCACGAATATGGAGAAAATGCAGAAATGGCTGAAGGTGATGGAGGCTAATTTCTTGGAAACCGTGCACCAGAATTGGATGAAATTTATTGGGCATGTTTCCATCATCCCTATGCAAATACACATGAAACAGTTTTTTAAATGGATGCATGGTTTTCAAGTTAGGGAAAAAAACAAATTCCCGCTCTATGTATTTTTGTATTAGAGCATCCTGCAGTTTTTGGACATTAAGTAAAATGAGCTTGGGGTGTGACGCAAGCTTGGAGATGATTGGAAGAGAGGTTTGAAGACAACAGGAGGATGCATAAACCGTTTATGAAGCTTCCATGTTCCCCAAACTTCTTTTAGAAGCCATTTCTAGCTCTATGTAATTTCTACAGGAGTCTCCTGTAGAAAACACAATTTTTAGAAAAGAAGCACAGTGAGGTGGAAAGAATGTCAAGAATGATGGAGAAGGGTGAGGGTAGTTAGGATAGGTGTTGTTATTGGTTTCAAAGCTTTCTTGGCACCTGTTGCTGCTTCCTAAAGTTCTCTTGCAAACCTGCAATACAACTGGAAATTCATTTTTCTTTTTCCTTTTCTCATTTTTTTTGACAAGAACTAGGGCACTTCAAGGAGGTTTTCACCCTAATTGCCTGCCTTGGGCGCCTCCAAGGGAGGTTTTCATCCAAGGATCTTATTCTCTTTTTATTTTCTCTTCTTTCCAAACCATTGACCGCCTCATGGAGGTTTTCAATCAATGAGCCAATCTGTGGCACCTCCAAGGAGGTTTTCACCTTAAATTTTTATTTTTCTCTTATTTTTCATTTTTTCCTTTCTTTTTTTTGCCTCTACCCTACCCTACTTGAAAAACAAAATCATTTTCAAGTATAATAATACTTCCAATGGAGCCATGTGCACATTGAGATGATAGACAAAATGATGTGGAGGCTTGAAATTTATGCTTTGATATATATCTAGATTTCAGAGACCAAATGATTTGACTTTGAAGGTATCAAGCATAGTTGAGGAAGAGAGTGATGCTACACCTTAGTGATCATCTGGAACCATATTTCAATATAGTTGTGATGTCCTTGGCCTTTCTGCTGATCTGGATCATTCTTCTTTTCTTCTTCTACCATGACCTTCATATCTGCCTCTTTTTGTTGATTCTTCTCTTGAATACATGGAGGATTTGATGGTAACCATGAGGGATCTCCCTCAATCTCTGATTCTAATGTCTCCTCTTCATCGAGTGCAGGCCATGGTTCTTTGATCTTCTCTTTTGCATCTTCTTCTATTGGATGTGGTCCTTTAAGGATATTAATATAATCTCTTTTTTGAAATACTCTTCCTGAGCTATGGTGAATATCATTGAGCTCAAGAGGAGTTGTTTGGAAGGGTTGTACCTCAACTTTGCAATTGAGCTACTCCAATGTGTAGGTTTGGAAATGGTGGTTCCCCACTATATACTTGCTGGGTTTATCTGTTATTCGGGTTCGAGTTTGGTTGAGTAGGCATTTGGGGTTGTCTTGGTGGAGCATGAGGCAATGGTTGCAGTTGAGCAGGTGGTGGAGGAAAAAGAGCAAGAGGAGAGTTGTACTGGGGCCTCCACCCCTGATGAGGTGCATTCCACTGAGGCTGTGGCTGAGCATAGGGGTGAAATTGATTAGCAGCTAGTTGGGCATAATATGGAGAGGTAAAGGACCAAGGAGGAGGCGTGGACCAAGAAGGATGAGAAGGGGGCCCCAAGAAGGTATAAAAGTGACTTGGTTGAGGTTGTAGTATGCCTGAGATGTCCCTTGCATCCCCTGTTGATATGGTCTAGGTCCATGCGGTCTCCTTTGGTCTATGTAATAGGTCTATTCAGTGACTACTTCAACCCCTTGGTACATAGCTTTAAGTCTAGGCAAGGATGGGCACTTGTTTGTGGAATGATTTTCTTCACAGTTTGAACAAATCTCTATAGATTTCAATGGGAATTCATTCCTAGGATGCCTCCTCGTGCATCTAGGGAAAAAAATGGCCAAAGCCCTCTCTGCTTCCTCCTGTTTTCTTTTGATATGAATGGCAAGAATATGCCTCATCTCGCTCTTGAAATCTTCTAGCCGATTCTCAAATTCACTTCTAAGAGATGAGTCAGAAGACAATGTACTGTTCCCAACATTTCTATTTTCAACCATTGGCTCCAGAGGAATGGGTTTCTTCTTCTTCTTCCCCTATAGGTTCTTCAAATGTGTCTACCTATTACCTAAGGGTTTTTCTTGATTGTAGCCACTGAAGAAGAGAGAAAGTTGGTTGTGTGAAGCAGTGGGGGTGTTGGGCAAACATTTTTTTGAATTATGTCTACTCCTACAAGGCATGAAAGGAAGTCTCTTTTTGGGTGATTTTTGTTATTGTTTTTTTTGTTTTTCTTCTGCTTGTACCTGCAAAACTAAAATGAATTGAACAACAACTTGCAACTAACTGAAATGAATCTTGCTGAAATGGAAATTGCAGAACTAAAATGAAAGCAGGAGATGACTAATCTACTTGTTGGAATGGAAATTGCAGAATTGAAATGAAAGTAGGAAATGTCTAATCTACGCTTGCTAAAATGAAATTGCAGAATTGAAATGAAAGAAGGAAATGTCTAATCTACGGTTGTTGAAATGAAATTGCAGAATTGAAATGAAAGCAAGAAATGTTTAATTTACGCTTGCTGAAATGAAATTGCAAAATTGAAATGAAAGCAGGAAATGTCTAATTTACGCTTGCAGAATTGAAATGAAACAACTACTCTACTTTTGATGAAAAAAACTACTTAGCAGAATGTTGCAGTGGAGAATAGAAGAAAAGAAGTATTCACAAAATACTCTGATGCTTCCCCAGCAACGGCACCAAAAGGAGTGGTGAGCTCTAGTATTGTAGCAATAATGCTGCAACTCATGGGGCTTCCTTCTTTACTTTTATCAACCTGGTAGTTCATAACAAACTTGGAAGCGATGGTGCTGTATGCAAAAATACTATCTTTTACTGCAGGCTATCACTTGATCAGCTAGCACAAGTTCGTTAGGAGATTAAGCCAACTTCTATGAGTTCTCAAAAGAAGCTTTTACTGTGATGGAAGAGAGTTAATTCTATAGGGGCTATTCTACTTGCAGAAAGAGAAGGAAAACTGTAATGAAACACAAACCCTAGCAAATCCTAGTTATGCAAGAAAAGAGATGGAAACTACTGAAATGGGTGCCATTAACTTTTGAAAAAGGTAAATTGCATTTATTCAAGCTACTTCTGAAGAGAGATGGAAGAAATCATCTTTTTGCACTTTTGAGTATTTTTATGTGGAATTATTATGCTTATGGTTTGGCTGATTGTGATTGTGCAGAGGTTTGGTGGAAAAGGAGGATGGAGTTCGCTTTTGCTGAAGATGAGGAAGGTGTGGATGGATCCTAAGAAGTCCCTAGCACCCTTCTAGAGACTTCCATTTTGATTAGACTTCGAAAAATTGCTCGCTTGAACTTCTACAAGAGGTTGCAGGGGATCTATAGGAGTTTCTACAGGAGAATCTACAAGAGGAGGCTGAAAGTGGTTTTTGGAGGTTTGAAGGTGGAAAAATGGTGGGAAAAGGGAAATGAAGGCTGGATGAAGGTGTTGGAGGGTCTAGGACTCTGTCAATGAAGATCAGGAATGCAAGAGAGGGTTGGATTTGTTCAAAAGTTGAAGAAAGCAACTTTGCACAAAAACGTAGAAATTAGGGCAGATTGGTGACATGAGGTGAATGAGCGGGGAGATGTTGAGAGATGAACTGGTATAGGTTGTGCTATGGAGGAATGATAAGCTAGAGTGTTCTACAAGTGAGCTGCACACTTATTTCCCAAAACTAACCTAATCAAAAATTGAAAAAACAGAGTTTGTCTATTTTGACCTAAAATATGACCTAAAAACAGAGTATTGCTGAACATAACTTTATGAACATAAAATTATGCGAAAAAGCCATGGTAAATGAACATGGAATGGTCTAAGCATGTGGATCCAAGCAAATATCAACTTCTCCAACTCAAAACATCACACTAGCAATTGCACGAAAGGAAAAAACTGTATTTTTGGTGGCAGCAGTAGTGCCTTGACCTCAAATCATGGTCCCAAGGAGGGAGAAAGGAGATCAAGACCTGCTGGTTGCCTTTTTGGATCTTTCTCTGTTACTACAACAAATTACTTAAGCAACTTGAAGCAAGAACAACTAATTTAACAATCAAAAGCAACCTATTTTACGGAAGCAAGATTTAACCTAAACAACATAAATTTGCTTATGAATGCAAGAAAAAAAAACATATAAATATACAAAGGAGGTGCTGGGTAGCTTGGGTTGGGCCCTAACCCAAGATCTTCAGCCCTCTAGAAAAGTTCGATACTGGTTCAAAGCTGGATTCATCTTCATTGATCAAAAAATAATAGTTACATCACAAAACTATCTGCGAAAAGAGCTCGAAAATGAGTTGAGTACAAGACTACACAAAAGTGCGAAAATAAACTATCAAATGGCTAAAATATAACTAAAAAAACTAAGCACATAAACCCTGCTATTTATACAACTCGAGCCTCCAACAGTTCTCCTAAAATCAAGGAGCTCAACTTCCCAAAGCTGCAGATCAACAATAGTCCTTCTTTACTGGCTCGACTGCCCCTTGGATGCACTCATGTGGATGCTTATGCTCTGATTTTTTGATGGAGAATTCAAGGTAAGGGTTCATAAATAAAGGGTACGCCCTCCTACAAATCCTCTCCCTTGTTCTTCCTCGAATTTGGCTGCCAAATGCTCATTAAACCTTTGATTTTGTCTCAAAATTGACCAAAAATTTGCATAAAGCACACATTAGACTTTTTGGCATAATGACTAATCAAATTCACTCTATTAGTATAAATATAACAAAAAACATGCAATAAACTAATGAGAATAGTGGATTAAGTCGAATTAAGAGGCAAAATGAGGCCATATAATTACACATTTATGGGGCTCATCACTTCCCATGGTGGGAAGAAGTTTGACAAATCAAAAGTGCGATGCTTTCATTGTCATGAGGTGGGCCATTTTGCAACAAATTGTCCATTGAAGAAATCCAAGATAGGATCCAAGGAAGGATCTAAATGTTAGGCATTGGCCTCACAGTTCGAGTTGGATTTCACCCTCTTTGCATGCATGGTTTCATCCCTGGTGGGATGTGGTTGGTTTCTTGACAGTGGAGCTTCTTTCCACATGACTGACGACAAGAGTTTGTTCAATACCTTGGAGGAGAAATATCTCCAGATACTCATAGCAATGGGTAATGATGAAAAGTATAGTGTCTCAAGTGTAGGCACAGTTGTTTTTTAGAGAGAGCATGAAGCTCGCATTACCTTGACCGATGTCAAGTATGTACCAGGACTGAGGAAAAATTTGGTGTCGATCGCAATGCTAGAAGACAAAGGCTATGATGTAGTCTTTAGTAAGGGAAATGTTTTCCTTCGATACATCACCACTAGACAGGTGAAGCAAATCAATTCACGAGTCAAGAACCTATATGCTATTGAGGTTCAAGATGCATGCAAAGCCTTAAGGATCAAGGCAACTGATGGAGACTTGGTGGTTGAGAGGGAGAGTAAATTACCTCTCAACATGTAGTGCCTGAAGAAGTCTCAGGCAATTGTGGAGGAGCCACAATTTGTGAAGCAACTTCAGGAGGTTGTGGAGCAGCGACAAGTAGCGAAGCTGAGAGGAGACCGAGTGGAGGCATCCACTCATGTAGAGACCTCGAATAGGGGGAAATTTTGAGCCAAGTGGGTAGAGGGAGCACATGCATCCATACCTCCAGGTAGGAGGTGGGGAAATGTGGAGTGACAGTCCCAAGAAGACTGGAATAAGGGCAAGATTATTGAGGTACCCAACCTCTTTGATTAGACATTGCTACGGGGGCCCCAATGAGGAGTAGCAGGACTAGCTGAGTGGGTAGAGATAGATGCAGATGGAGCAGCAAAGGGAGCTACAGTGCAAGAATCCCAAGACAGTGTAGATCTAGCAGATTGCAAAAATTCGAGAGGCACAAGAGTGTTGAACCAGTACAGGATGGCATAGAGAGGTGTACAATGGTGCGAGATGCATGGAGTGTTGCAACAGCTCAGAGGTCAGAGAGGGAGCACTTGTCAGCGGTAGATGGAGCTTCAACATTAGAGGATGTTTCTGGCCCAACAAGAAGGTCAGTTGGGAGTTTTTTTTTTAATTTCTAGAGTTCTTGGAGTAACAACACTCGGGAGAAGTGTTGCATGTAGAACATTCCAAAGGTTCAGAATCGGGTTCGAGTTGAATGCCTTTCTTGTTGAGAGGGAGTGTTGAAAATAGCAACAAGAAATGCTAAAAATAGAAGTGTTAAAAATAGCACTGCTATAAATAGTAGTTCAAGTACCAGTGTTGGCACATAGCAACAAGGAATGAAAAATGGAAGTGCTAAAAATAACATTTCTATAAATAGCATTTCGGGTTAGATTCCTATTTTAGTTAGTCCTTGAACTAAAATAGAGAAGTAAAATTCGAATTTGATCCTACTAGCTATTTTTAAAATAATTAATTAATTCATCTTGAGTTAATTAGTTGTAGAAAATCAAACATGAAGTCTATGTCAGGACATGCAACAGTTATCCCATTAATTGAGGAATTTATCCCTTAGTTAAAGAGATAAGGATGAGTTGTAATTAGTTAGCTCAGTTAACTAGGTTAAGTCCAGTTAGATTAGTTCAAATAGTTTGTTGAACTAATTGTGAGTTCAGTTAGTTAATGCTTGCATGCATGTAACTGTTTCTCTCCAGATAATTGAATATTCTCTCATAAATAACTCATGCATGTCAGTTCAGTCAAAGACCCAGTTGAGATCAAAGGAAGGGACAATGTACTATCAGTTGGAGGATTTTTCCTATAAAGGAAACTCATCAATTCAGAAGGAATTATCTCCTTCAGGATTGCGCAGTTAGATCAGAGGTTAGTGAGTGTGTGAAGAGGCCAATTCACATAGGTGGCAGCACTGGACCCCAAGGAAAATTGCACAAGGAAATAGGAGGCTTAGAGGGCAGTGGAGAAGGTTTATGAGAACCCTTTGACTGTCTATGAGTAGCAGAGGGATTGTAGAGAGAGCAGGATAGCTTGTAAGCTAATTCTTTTTGTAATTTGAACATATTTCCACTTGTATGATAATACAGAGATTGGGGTTTTAAGCTGAGGCTTTCCCCGAGTTATTCTTCTGTGTTATGTGTGATTGATTTCTCATTCTCAATTATATGTGTTCTAATTGATCTTGTTCATATTCTATTAAGATTCTGCAAAGTTTTTTGTAGAAGTAGATCTTGTATTTTGCTTTAGTATATTGCATAATCTGTTGATCTACAGTGGGAATTTCTACAATGGAGGACAGGGTGGATCCCCACATGGGTGGTGCGACCACCTGACTAGCCAATGGAAGGACAGTCTTAGTGCTCAAGGCAGTTGGAATGGAGTGCGAGATTATAAACTATTCTGCCTAGGAGCTACTCGATATTGGAGATGCGTGCAGAAGCAGAGAGTCACAAGGTCTGCGACCACACATGGGGGGCTGTGTTGCCGCGTGAGTTGGACAGAAAGTGACTGTTGAAGTCACTATTCACGATGGGATGCTTGACTTGAGGCCAGATGGAGTGGGTGGTAGGCATTTAAGATGCGATTTATGGGTAAGATTTGGGAAAATATTCCACCAAGATAGCATTAATGAACCAGAATTGGGGGGAACAGTTGAATTCAAATTCAAAAAGCACTATAAAACAAAAAGGGTTGCCCAACAAACAACACTTGGTCATTTGCAAATTGAGTGATTGAGTAGAGCCCTGAGCATTTTGATCCGAGCGTTGATTGAGCCCCTAAATTCGTGAGTGATAGATTACAACCTAGATACAATGACAGCAATTAAGGATGGTCTGGGAATAGAAGAAGTGACCTCCAGTGAAGCCGCGCAGGCCCTAATTATGGAGGATGTCCCAGAAGGTTCTAGGGTTGTGGCAGAGATCCCCAAATCACTGTGTATGCCAAGACACAAGAAGGATAAAAAAGTAATGGCTCCCGTATGCGTGTCCCCAAGGAACCCACTACACAACAAACTATCAATGGAAGAAAAGGGGAAAAAACATGAGGAAGAAGAAGATTTGCAGGCCCTTCTCATCACAGAAGAAGAAGACAAAGGCATGGAGGTGGATACTCAGCCTAGGCATTCTGTGACAAAACTACCTGCCTATGTCCCTCTGTGGAAAGGGAAGGCCAAAGTACCCAAAGATCTAGAGGAGACCAAGAGTTCGCTCTAGACCCCGCTCCTCCTAGATGGAATTATGTTTAAAGGCATGCACCTGGGTTGCGTGCTGACCATGAAATTTGAAGACTGGGACCTCGCTAACTATGAGAAGTTTCCCCACTTGGAGACTATAAACCTCATGAAGCAACACACTGCAGGGGTGGTAACAACATTAGAGCTGCGGAAATGGTTGCGCGATGTGGAAAAGGCCGGGTTGCTGAACCTACTTTGGGTGTTACATTTCCACTGCCCCCCCAATAACCATTTTTGTCATCAGACAGCTACTCTGCCTGGTGCATGATGGCTATTTATGGCTAGAGGAGCCCATCTCCATCACGGTAGACCTAATTCATCATGTTTCCCATCTCCCCTACAAAGGAAAGGACCCTGCAACCATATCGGAAGGAAAGGGCAGTGATTTGGCCCTCGCAAAGGCCATGAAGATGAAGTACAAGCTAGAAAAGAAGAAAAGGGGTTATGCCATCTCCAGCATCAAGGATAAAGCGGCATGCATGGAAACCCAAATTATGGCAGACAAAGTTATGCGGAGTGCTATGCCGATGAGGTACCTGCACCAGTGGTCGCACTAGCCGAGCAGTGCATGGAGGGGGTCCAATTTAACTGGTCCGAATTCCTCTGCACAATTATTTTAGAAAAGTGTTGTGAAGTCCAGAAGTAGGGTAAAACCTTCCAATATGCATGGATCTTTCTATCCATAGTGCTCATAGTGAGGGAATTTCCAGAGGACAATCAATTGCTCACAATTGATATAGATTTACTAGAGGTCGCGAAGTACACTTTGCTCTAGGTGACGAAGGATGCGACAAGGATATGTGACACCAAGATCTTCTGGGTGCTCATGGAGATGACCATCTGAATGTAGATCAACCATAAGATGTGGTTGTCGCCCATGTTGTACAACAGTTTGCAAAGTTTTATAGAATTTAAGGTAGACATGCATAACATCTTTATCAAGGCGCGCAAGGATCCAACGAATCAGTGGATGAAGCTACCTTTTGTAGCCACTAACGATGCCATTTTCACTATCTTGGAGGCATGGCCTCTAGAATGGCATGCCCTAGATCTTGCAGAACTCGAGAGGGTGACAACATAGAAGAAGAAAGACAACGCCAAGTTGTGCATCACACAGCTAGTTGAGAAAAGGCGTAAGGTAACAATATCAGCTGAGGTACGGGTAGTGCGGGAAGCGGCATAGAAAGCCACTGAGTAGAAAAAGGCCACAGAAGTAGCGACAGCATCATAGGAAGCAACCACGAAGGCGGGCAAGGGCCAAGCAATGCCCTTGCAAGGGCAAGAGGTGGAGGTGCGGACCCACGAAGCACATCCACACAGTTGAAGCACCCACACATGGTAGAGCGAGCAGGATTAAGGAAGATGGTCAAGGCCTCAAAATTGGCCATTGACTCGATCACTCTAAGGGAGGGTGATCTGCAGGACATTAGCAAGATAGTGCGTGATGTCACCAATGAGGCTCTTCAGGATTTTATGTAGGAGCACTAGACTTTGTTGGGGGCCCTCAAAGCACTGTTGTAGGAGTTACAGGTGTGCCCCCCTTAGGTTAATACCCTTTCAATCCACCTCGTAGCAAGATCCTCAGTAGGAGAGCAGATGTTGCACGCATGGATGGCAAACACAATAGTGTTGCCAGAAGGGGCTCTAGTGACATCAAATGAAGCCGATATATTTTTAGTTAGCGCGATGAAAGGCCTTGGTGTTAATCTAGTTGCCCTTCTGCGTGAGACATTATATCTATTACAGGATGGGATAATGGCAGAGCTCTGCATTAGGGAGAGCCGCTCACTCCAAGTCCTTAGTGAACAAGATATAAACATGGAACAACTTATCTTGTAGTGCGACGAATTGGTGTTGCAAAATCAATATTGATGCAGGTGGTAGATGATGCTTGCCGAAGCATCCAGGATCTGGCCATCCTAGCAGATCTACCAGTGTAGGTGAAGATCCACAGGTTAGCAATAGGAGTTTGCGACGCCAGGGAAGAAATGAAAAAGCTTCAGCTAGAGCTGAACCTTTCCGAGCTGCGGTTAAAGGTGCAGCCATCCACTCCCCTAGAGGTTAGAGAACAACGCATTAACACTATCACAGCAGGATTGGAGGAAATAGGACGTGCAATGAGAGACTGTACCAACATGTTGGAAGAAGCACTTGAGGTCTTTACAACTCTGCAAGAGGACCCCAACATCCAACACTTAGAGATAGAGGTGTGAGAACTCTATCAGCAATATTGTAGTGTCTAAGGAACTACAGAGACAGTGGTCCTCACCCAGTGGCTTTTGACGATGGAACAGGCTAAGGCATTAAAGGAGTAGGTGGACACGACTCGACATAAGGAGGAAGTTCTAAAAGCATGCATCTAGCCTTGGATCGATGAGGCTTTCACTATCACTACAACCATCGAAGGAAATCTCGTGCACATACAGGGGATGCACACACAGATGCAGAGAAGCACTCTAGACACATAGGTCTCAGAACAATGGATGTAGTAGATCTAGCAAGCAGTAGCTCAGTGTGTTGCTGACCTCAACGTAGTACGAGAGAAGTTGGAGGGACTCCATGCAAATATTGTCACACCGACAGAGTGACTTGAGGGTGAGTCATGAAGTCTATGTTGGGGGTCTGTTGGGCATGGAATCCCCCCAAGGCATGTTTTGGGGCTCAAAGCCCAAGTTTTGACCGAATGGTGTTGTAAAGCTCCGCGAATTGTGGGTGCGGAAGTATGTTAGAGTCACAGGGTTGTCCGCCCTAGTTTTGTAATGTAATTTCGGCCTACCCATGGTCCGCAGACCATGGTATTGTATAAATAGAGTGAAGTTCTAAGTGTAAGAGAGTGAAGTAGTAGAGAGAAGAAAGAGTCTAAGTGACTAAGTGTGTCTTGGGTCGTAGAGTAGGAGAAGGCTCTGTAGCTGAGTGTGCAGAGGCCTAGTAGTCTGCAGCTCAGTGTGCAGGGCAAAGTCGAGTCTGTAACCGAAGAAGGGATTAATAAAGAGAAGTTTGATATCATATTTGTGTATTTGTTCTTGTATTAATGCATGTTTGATATAAATTGCAAATATACTGTTTATTTATTGCGCGCACTCGTATGAATGATTTATGTTGTTAAGTATAATTTAAAGCACACAAGTAGGCTAAAATAATCCACTAACATTGGAATACTAGTAAGGACTTGGGTAATAATAGCGTTTGACCCCCCGAGTAGGGCTGCGCGAAGACAACATCTTAGGCTGCAAGGTATGGGAAAGTGCGCATAGCGACATGCGCGCAGGGTCGAACTGCGGACCTCTTGAACCCATCAAACATCTCCAGGGTGTAGAAACCTGGTTCTAGCACCCTCCCATACTACTTCAGGTGAGACCTCAGTTTGCGCTCCACGGACTATTGTCGAAAGGGCCAGTAGTACCGAGATTTGTTTGGCTAACTTAACTCTGAACCTAGGTTAGGCCCCAATATGCCAACAATTGTATCCTTCCTAGAAGTAGTTTAGTGAGAGTGGGTAAATAATTCCATCCCCGTGTCAAGATGTACAAGGAACTAGAAAAAGATGAGGAATGATAAGGCTATGGATTCAAACGTGTTATGGAAACGAGCTACCTCGATCACATACCATTTCAATTCAGGGCCAATGAGGGTGCATTGAAATAGTCTTAGAATAACTGAGCCCTCAATGATTTTGTTGGATGAACACCATAAGTGAAAGGTCATGACGTGGTTAGCAGGATCCTCCCCCTCATTACCTTCAAACTTAGGAATGTCTGAAGGCATGTTGGTTCCCATGGGAGGCCATTGTGGATCATGGGAAATTGTATCATTTGTGAGCTTAGTTAGATCCATGAAGTTTAAAGAAACTACAAATGGGATTGTTATGAAACCAACTCACAAAAAGATAGAAAAGATAGATGAACGCCTTAGAAATAAGCCTCTTCGGGGGGGCAACCTCCTTTACATTACACAAATGAACAACTCTTGGATGATACAAATGACAAGACCTCCTTTCTATATATAGGAGTCTAAGGGGTCATAATATAATCAGAGCCGA
>APFE030140531.1:0-30651 GCA_000404065.3 Pinus taeda | reverse complement strand
ATAGGGACCTAACATGGATTCTATTGTTATTTTCCATATTGGAATGATGTGTAGTTTGAAATAGAGTTCCCTTATGGAGGGGGATGAGTAGGACTACTTGGGTGAGTATTATATGGACTCCCCAAAGGGGTAGTAAAAGGGGTATCTTGAGGGGGAGTGGTCCTAATCAAGTTTGATCTAATCAAAGTAGATGTATGTCGTCTCCTTCATCGGAATGGTGAGAGACCAGTTAAGCCTCTTGGAAATAGGGGGAGGTATTATAGGTATCTAGAGTGACAAGTTACCCTAGGGTCCCCTATGGTGCCCTATAAAGTGTGTGTTACTCAGATGGTGAGAGGGGGATTTTTATCAGAGAAAATGAACCACATACATAAAAAAAAGTGAAAATAAATGGTTAATTCTCCATTTAAATTTATGCTATGTGACGAATCAAACAAAAAAGTTTTTAGTGTTTTTTCATATTTAATAAAATCCTAAAAAGACCTAGTTGTCCTTTCCACTCACATAGTAACTGGGCCTTCTGAGGATTCTATAGTAGGGTACTGGGGCAACGCCCTAAAACTAGTGTCAACACTTCCAGTAGATAAATAAACCAAGGTATAGAGGAGGGTACTAGGACAATGCCTTGAGAGTACTAGCGAAGTTTCCAATAGCATAACAAAGGTCACCTCAGGTCTCTATGCTTCCCACACCTCAACGTATAGGAAAACATGCCCTAAGATTTTTCCACTAAGGTGACCTCCGTTCCACAGGGGTGCTCGAATCTTGAGCTTATTGGTAGTTAGTTAATAATGAGAGCCCTATACCAATGAGTCAGGTAGCCTAGTGGAGATTCACACACATTGAGACCTATGCCTAACCCACTCTAAATCAGGTTTATGGCATGCATCAATTTTGACCATGGGATAATGAATTATTTTAAGCTCTCTATAAGAAAAATTTTATGTTTCAAAATGTAAAAAACCATGGCAGCTTATGGATTCCTACCTTTGTGGTTCGAACCTGAACTATAAACTATCTTATGACCCCTGTGGAGAATTTAGTGTGTTCAAATGTTAGAGTTTTTTTTAAAGAGGCTTATCTTCACTTAGGTACGTAAGTTTCAAAGAAAATAAGTATTAAGATTCCAAAATGTGGGTACCCTTGATGTAATGTTTAGATGAGCTTAGTGTGTGAGGTGCATGCGTGTGTAAGTGAACTTGTTGTTGCAAACTAGATCACTACTGGGGGGGGGTGAATCAATAGTGTGGCACTTTAAAAAAATTTCTCCAATTACTTAATATTCTACACCATGCAAAAACTGAAGCACATAAACAAATATTAGAGCATAAAAAATAAACATCTAACCACAAAATTAATCAACACAATGGACACAAGTGTTTCTGGTGGAAAATCCTTCACCGGGAAAAAAAACCACCCTACTACTACTGCTCTGCTCAAATTATATTATATCAAACAATTATTTACATAGTGTTACAAATATGGATACTATTAAATGGAGATTGTTTCACATGCAGATATATAGACTACCATCCACTGAAGGCCACCATGATTAACGATCCTCACCCAATCGACTTTATAGATTTCGATCTGCTAGACACCACCATGACCAATGAGCCTCGCCTAGTTTCAGGAAAAATATCCAACCACCATTGGATTTGAGAAATTTTCTCACTAATATTGATTCCACCATAGTCACCCAACTCTTCTTCTCTATGTCATTCCAGTTTCATACATTTTCATACTGGAACCAAGAATTGCTCAACATGAGCACTGCACCAACGTAGCATTAAGGCACACAATGAAATAGAAAATATGCTACACTAGCTATTAACATTCAGTAATTTTCTAAGGTTGCAGAATAGAATCACCAAGGTAACCACAAACCAACTTTGGAAGTTGGGATCTAGCCCTGCCATCTTCAAAGAGGGATCTCTTTATAATATTTAACTTTGTTTGTTTGAATATTAGGCTAGTTATTAAGTTTGTGGTTTGATTTGTATTTGAATGGTTGGTTGATAACTTAGATTTCCATTGGGCTATGGAGTCCGTTACGTAAATACAGATCAACTATAGTATCTATAGATAGATCTCACAACACAAGGTAGCTAAACTAAATGGATTCTTTAAATTTTGCAAAATGGAGAAGAAGAACAAAATAAGGTTCACTTTAAAATATAGAGAATTGTTACTTGAATTCTATATTCAAAGATCAAAAGAAAACAGAGAAATTATTCGTAGCCAGGTGTAGAGTGTAGATTTAAAAAAATTATTCCCTTTATTTATCTATTGAATAATTCATATTTGAAAACAAATATGTGCTATAAACATAGAGGTATAAACACATAAAACAGATAGATGTACTTCACCAAAAACTTGACACATGAATCCCATGAAAAAGCTTCTGTATTACTTGTAAAATCTGCTAATGCTTCAAAAAAATATACAATATTGTTTCTTTGTACAAAAACCAACCTATATTACTTCAAAAAATGAAGTATTTATAACTAATTTACAAACATATCCTATCAAGATTATGAGGATGTATCTACAAAATAATAGGAATAAATTAAGATAACTTATTACAATGAAATTAGCGAAATCGAATTGTCTGAAGTGGTGGCACTGAAATGAGAGAATAGCTAGTTGTCTGGCGCTGAAATCTTGTATGTGCTATAACACTAAGTTGTACCACCAAAATTACCTTTTTACTCTAGTAACTCATAGAGTTTATCCTAATGTTGTTCATTTGGGGTATTCATCTTCATCAATTTCTTATACACTTTGTCGACTTCAACATACTTGGAAAATGTTAGATAGGTGCTAAACAAGTTCGGAATTGCATACTGAATGTCAAGATCATATGCAAGTGCTTCTAGGAATGCCTTTCCTGTCATGCTAAGTCTTCCAGTTGTAACCTTTGAACTATCTCTTTCCTTGTTCATAATATACTCACTGTAATCTGACCACGTGTTGAGCTTGTCATTAATCACTAACATGTTTGGAAGTCCTTTCTTGTAGAGAGGCTCCAACTTGGAAAATAATATGTGTATACCTGTGTTCATATTTCGAACTTTCTCTTCAATTTGTCTCATCAGATTCCTTTTAGTCAACACTTTCCTGACTTCCAATATTGTTTCAGTCTTGTCTTCAATTTCTAATTCTTCCAATTCTTGACTATTCTTGGAATTTATAAATTTGATAAGCTCAGTGGCCTCATCTGGTTTATCTCCTAGCTACTTTCTGATCTACTCAATGGCTTCATCTGACCATTCAATCAACTCCCATTGTTTGAAAATAATTTGGATTAAAGGCCATATATCCCCCATGTCTCCCTTAATCCTTTTTTAGATATTTTCTTTTACTTGTGCCAATTTATTGCCCATGGCACAATTTTTTTTCCATTTTCTGCAATCTTTGGGACAATGTTTGTGACTTCTGTGTTTCTATCAAGTAAGAATTTTCAAACCTTGTTCTCTGCTCCTATAAATATTTACCTCCAGCTTCAAATTCTTTAGCTCTTCTTCTTGTAGAGACATGTTTTCCATAGATTGAGCTAACTTCGCTGAGTCATCAACAACTGATATGGGAAGCACTGTCGAAGATAATGTTCCAAATATAATGGTTGTTGTAGGGACACCTGTTTGTAGTAGAGATGCAATAGGAACTGCATCAATAGGAAAAAATGCAGGTTGTGAACTCTCTTCCTTTTCTTTCATCAGTTTGTTCATTTTTGCTTCCATTGCTTTGATATGGGAACCTTGTTTCATTAGAAGCTTTAACATCTCTTCCTTTTGTAGCTTTGTCTCTCCACATTCCTTGGTGTGAGGATCTTCTGTTGCTGGCAGGTTCAATTACTTCTTTAATGCTGCAATGTTAGCATTTTCAGATTATCTCCTCCTTAGATTTTGAATTGTCTAGATCAAGGCCTCCTTTGACCAACATTTCCTCCAAGTATTTGATTCTAGTATCTTTGGAAAGTGAGGATATTTTATCCAATTTGAGTTGAGACTGCACATCATTTAAAGTAAGTTGTAGCTTAGACGCAGTAATGGTAGTCGGTGTAAAGTTAGAGTATACCATCTCTCCTGCCTGTCTTTGCATATCTATTTGATCTAAAGGATGGACATCCTTTGCCTCAAATTCAAAAGTGGTTTTTTTGAAATCTGCTGCTGACTTTGGTTGAGGGACTCGGGCCTGCAAGAATTCCATATGTATCCTTCCCTTCTCTGTATCATATGATGAGACGAGTCTTTGTTAGATGGAGGAATATTTCTTCCTAAATTGAGTTGATATATTCTCATGGATGGGTTCATTCCTCTACTTAATCTCCTTGTAGCTATGAAAAATGTTTAATTGCCTTTGCTCTGTGGATGTTTCTAGCATCTGAGGGACAATATCTGGAATCTCTTTCGTAACTGAGGAAGATGGGGACTCTGTGGTACCCTGTCTAACATGAAAGTCTTCAAACCTGAGAGCATAATAGTGCCTTGTGTGTCCTTCAGTGATGGAAATTCTATTTTAGAACCTAATCCTGATTTAATCTTCTTAGTATATATTTTAAATTCCTTGGTTGAGACTTTGGTGACTGGAGAATCATCCTCCCTTATTCTCTTATCTATTTTCTCTTCGGGTATGTGAGGCTCTGAAGCTATCTTGGAAAGTACATGCTCCTAGACCTCCTGCAATGTATTTTCTATCCAAGTGTGCTAGTTCATATACTTTTCTATTTTAGGCCTCCGATTATGCACATTTGGTGTAGCGTTCCACTCTCAAATTATAAATTACCCAAAGGGGTCATAAGACCAAGTGAAATTGAGAGGAAAGTTCATTTGTTTCAACAGGAGGTCTTCTTCCTCTCCTGCTACTCTACTGTTGCAGATGAAGGGTCCTACTTGTGTCTTGATCTAGAACTGCGATTTCTTATTGGCTACCACGAAATGGATGTTATCAGAAATAATTATTTGCCTGATGTATTCCAAGGAGAATATCCTCATTGGCAAATATTTGGGCAATTGGTATGATGGAAGCTCTGAACTATACCTCTAATCTCTATGAATGATTGGTAAAGGTACCAATCCCCTATTTTCACCTGTTCACTGAGATACAAAACCTTCTGAATATCCTCACTAATCTTCGGAACTTGCTGGCCACTTAGAAAACAAGTGGTTGGATACAAAAACTAGTCTATGAATTTTGAGAAGTTGAATTCCTGTGATTATTTTTTGGTTAAGGAAGTACAGAAAACAAATGAATGTGGCTCTCCTTGTGGATCAAGCTTCTGTACTAAGAATGGAAACTTATATGTTTGAAAAACATAAATGTATACATGAGAATTGATGAATATCTGAACATTCCTTCAGTTAAAAACTGAAGGAATTGTTAATGAATTACATTTGATAAGAATTGACCCCAGTCAAAGGTGACTGATGGTACTTCTTCTGAAGAAAGGGTGGATAAAAAACCTAGAATAGGCTCATCCACCCATTCATTCGAATAGCAACCAAGAATGGGTGAAAAGACAAAGATAATCTATCTTGTACTTTGAGGGAACATAGAAGTGGGATATGAGGGATTTTTCTTAGGGAGTTGACAGTCTTCAGGGAGGAAGATTTCAAAGATGGTGGCTCTCTGGGGGAAATTTAATTTCTGGTAAATTTCTATACGAGCTTCAATGGAGAAAGGGGAGAGGGAATCAGAGTGGGGAACCTACAACATTTGATTTATGTTGTTAGCTATGATGGTGAAGAGAATTTCACCATTTGGGGAGTTAATTTCCCTCTTGCTTACAAGGTAAGAGGCTTGGCATCTTAGAAAGAATTGCGGAAAATGATAGGATTGGGGGACAACAAGCAGAGGGAGTTTGGATTGCCAGAGATGTATCTCATTGGATTTTTCAAGGAAATTATTCCAAAACCAATAGCGTAATTCGAAAAGGTTGAATCCACACTGCGTTTCATTGATTTTGTAATCTTTATCTGCAAGTGGGTTATGGTCTAAGTCGATAAGGGGAGTGAGTGTCAGATTGACTATCAGAGCGAATTTGGGAGCAATTGCAGTTACAGGATGAACATAGGAATGGTGTACAAAAGGAATGGGAAATGTATTCGATAATTGGCGTGAAGTGACAGTGGCAGGCCTTTGTATATTCACCACAAACAAGTAACTGTAATGCTGTTGTAAGATTAGAGAACAGAGGGGAAAGAGAAATATGAATGAGCAAGGGAGAAATGGTGTAATCGTGGACGTGAATTTCATATTTATCAACCACAAATTGGCCTTAACCGTTGGATTGACTGTCTTTTACTTGGCATTAATTCCTGTAATGGAGTGGGCTAATGGATAGGGAATTTATGGAGGTTGCAACGGTCTCATACGTGGCAGTTAGGGATTGGTGGACGAGTGGAGCGGGACCGTTGGTGGGAGTGACGGGGGTAAGGGTAGGTGGTGTGACAGGAGTGGTGGTGGAGATGGGACGTTGGGGTGATACATGGTAGGAATTCGGGTTAAGGAGGGATGGCAATAACACTTTCAGAGGGGGGCTGTCTGAAATCACATGGTGGCGACACGTAAGTGGGTGATAAATTGCTTTTAGGACCACCCCCCCCACAGTTAAATGTTATTGCTTTAGGGGGGGGTCTGAAACCTATCATGGGTCATTAGATTGATGCTATGAGAGATCGGGGGGTCTTGAAATGGGGGAAGGTTAACATCAAATGGCCCCACACTGTGTTTCGGGCGCATGAAATATAACCCAAGGTCCAAAACTTAGGAAATCGAACAAATTCATACTTATTACATCAAAAATATTTATTTTCCTATCTTAATGCTATTCTAATGCAAATGAGGGTGTATTTGAGCATGAAAATCCTATCAATTTTTCCTTTTAAAGAGACAAAGAATATTTATTTCTACACTAAACTAATCTAATCAACTAACTTAAACCATATTATACAGTTGGATTAACTTTATTCACCTATTCTACCTTTCTAATATTAGCCAAGATTAAATTGTTTGGCTAAGTTATTCATTCTAACCTAATTAACATAAATTGAAAGAGATTGAGCATGATTAAACTGTATGTCTCAAGCAAAAAGGGATTGTGGCATTTGAACACACTGCACATAATTTCATAAATTTATTCTTTTACAAAGCTAGAAGGCTAGTAGTGGCACTTAAGCTAGCATCAATTTCATTCTTATTCATTGTTTTATGGGGTTCATTTATCATTTATTTTCTTTTCCTCTTTTTTTTTTTTTCTATTTTTTGTATTTATACCCTCTTTTCATTTTTTATTTTCATTTTTCTATTTTTTTTTTGGAAATCATTTGTAGAAAGTTATATTATTTACAATCTGAAATATTGAAGGCAAATACTCGATGATCAATTGATCCTATAAATTATAGGACCCTAACACTAGCTACAAACAAACTCTACTAGTGGCTCCAGTTGGGGATGGAACATCCTGGTGAAGTTTCAATAATACTGTAGACCAGTAGCCTTGAATGCTCATCTTCAATATTTGTTGCATATAATTTTTTTATGCTTTCTGTTGTTATGGTGGAAAGATGCCTCAAAGCTTAGGGCCTTCTCCACAGGCTTCAACTTTGAGACACAAGCTACCCACTCATGATAGGACAAAGTAAATGGTATCAAAAATCAGTGTGATAACAACACTTTGTTGGTCATGAAAAACATAATGCTTGAGAATCCTGCCATTGACAGGTCCTCTAAGTATTTCTGTTCCATCTGTGTTCTTCAGAAAAAGGGCATTGTTACCTCGGTAAGAATCAATAATGTAAGGTCCCATCCACAAGTTGTCTAACTTACCATGCTTTCCTTTTTCTTCCGTTCTGTAATCCCATTTCGGAACATGATTACTGATCTGAAAGTCATCAGCTTTAGTCCTTAGGTCAAATGTCTTCTTGATGCTATCTTGGATTAACTGAGTTATGTTCTGAACTTCTTCTCTGGTCTGATGCAAATGGATGGTCTAATTTATTCTCCTATGTAAATCATTTGGTTCCACCTTGAATTCTTGCATCATCTTTAAAACAAGAATTCCCAATGAGGTTGGAAAAATAACATCTATCCCATAAACTAGCTGATATGGAGACATGCCTATTGAATTTTTGGTAGTAAGCCTATCTTCCCTCAATGCATTGACCAGCTTGATGTGCCATGATTTTTTATTATCTTGCAACAAGTTTTTGATAATGTTAACTAAGATTTTATTGGAGGATTTTTCCATACCATTTCCTTGAGGGTAATACACTGTAGAATGTCCAAATGTCATTTGATATTTTTTGCAGAAATATATCATCCTTTTTGACCTGAAAGCTACAACATGTCAGTAATAATCTTCCCAGGGAAACCAAATATAGCAAGGATATTGCTCTCTAGGAACTTTATGATGACTGCATCAGAAGCTCATTTAGTAGGTATGGCTTCTATCCATTTTGTAAAGTAATCAATGGCTATCAGAATCCACTTGTGTTGGGCAAATGAGGCAAGGTGTATTTCTCCTATGAAGTCAAGGACCCATTGTTGCAAAGGGGTTTCAACAGATAGAGGCCTCAAGGGTAAAAGAAAAAGTTTCTTTTTACCTTCGGATATTTGACATTTGTGGCATTAAGTAACCTTATTTTCGATATCAGAAAATATGGTGGGCCAGTAAAAAAATTGGCCTCAGAATCTTATTTGCAGTAGTCTTCCAATATAGGTGTCGATCACAGTATTCTTCATGAAACTCTTTCGTGACTTTATCTACTTCATTTTCCAATAAACAGTTTAGTAAAACATCACCAACATCTTTCCAGTACGAATTTTCATTCAAAACACAAAACTTAATAGCTTTAAGTTTAATAAACTTGGCCTTTGTTTTAGTTAAACCAGGAGGAGCTTGTAAGTTATGTAGAACATAAATAATTTTTGCATACCAGGGAGAGGTAGCAAAATATTCTACTACCATTGGAGTCGTCAGCTCATCTAGTTCATTAAATATTTCCAGAAAATTTATATTTAAAGCATGCAAGTTGGGTTCTTCCATTACTTTTGCTAACCCTTGACATTTGATGAGTTTAGTGGGTCGAATTTCAATATCATATTATAATATAATAGCAATCCACTTACTCTTTTTCCCATCTAGATCATTTGAGTCAGTATATATTTAACTACTCCACTTGGAACAAAAGCAATGATGTGTGAATGACAAATATACACTCTAAAATATTTTATGGCCTTTACCAGGGGAAAACCTTGCTTTTCCATAATGTCATATTTTAATGTTGCATCTCTCAAAGATTTGTTGAAGAAAGCAATGGGTTGTTCATGGCCCCCATTGTTCTTTTGTAGGAGAACTGTAGCAATAGTGTGTTATGAAGCAAATGAAAAAAATAGAAAATCTTTAGTAAAATCTGGACTAATTGACACAGGTGCTTGATTAAAGCCTTCTTTACACTGTTAAATGATTGTCTTGCTTCCATGTTCCATTTCACCTTAGTATCTTTCTTTAGCATATTTGTTATATTCTTTAAAGTTTCAGCTAAAATCAAAATGAATCTCCCTAGAAAATTTATTTGTCCAATGAATGATTGAACTTCCTTTATATTCCTAGGGGGATTAATTTTGAGTATGATTTTGATTCTACTGGGATCTATATTGATTCCTTATTTTGAAATTATGTATTCCAACAGTTTTCCTTCTTGCAAACTGAATAATGTTTTCTTGGGATTGAGGGAAACCCAAATTTCTGACATTTTTCAAAAAACTTTCTTAGGTGATTTAAGTGTTCCTCATCTATTTTCGAACAAATAGTGATGTCATCCAAGTATATAACTATGAAATGACCCATTTCATCAACAAAAGTAAAATCCATGGCTGTCTAAAAAGTTGCTCCAACATTCATTAAACCAAAAGGAATTTTCACATACATGAAAGTGCCCCAAGGTGTAGTAAACACTATTTTCTCTTGATTGTCTAGGTGTACTAAGACCTGGTTATAACTAGAGAAGCCATCAAACAAGGAAATATTCCTGGATCTAACTACCTTTTGTAGGATGTGGTCCATCTTAGAGCGTAATTTTCTTTTAGAGAGGCTTTATTTAAATTTCGGAAATCAATACAGAGCCTGATTTCACCAGTGTTTTTTGAGTGGGAACCAAATTAGACAACCATTTGGAATATCTTAGAAGTACTATGATTTTTTCCTCATACATTCTTTTTACTTCTTTTTCAACTAGAGGCATAAGAATTGGATTAATCCTCCTTAATTTTTGTTTAAAGGGTTTATGATCTTCTTTCTATGAATTTTATGTTATATGATATTGGTTTCATAGGATTTTAGGTCCTCATAACTCCAGGGAAAAACATCAATGAATTATTTGAACAATTTAATGTACTTCAAATTTTCAACTGGGGGTAAGGATTTGAATAGTTTGATAATTTTGGGTTGAAGTAAGTCCCAATATTATGTTCCTCAAAACTAGCTCCAGTGGGTTCAATTTTGGGCTTCTTAGCTACATCATTGAAATCAAATAAATTTTCTCATGGAAAAATTCCTCTAGGTAGGATGTTGTCTTTCAGCTGTAAAATATCTATTTCTTGCTTCTCTTCATCTATTTCATGCAATTTTAATTTATTTACATAGTATGTACAACATCTTCTACATCAAATTATATATCTATATTAGCATCTTCAAATTCGTCTATAGGCTGCAAAAAGTTTTCAATCTGAGCATCATCTCCAAAAACCTGCTAGTATATAATGTTATCAAGTACGGTAGGTCTATTTTTCACTTCCATAGTATATGGACGAGTAGGATGAAATGGTAATTTACAAGTACTTGCCGAAGTAGCAAGACCTCAGGTAGTATATTTTGATCTCTTGAAACCATAGGCAAACTATATTTAGTGAAAGAATCTAGAAAGTCTAACACAAAATTTCTATAGGCTCTCATCCTAGGATGTTTTGTAGAGTATTCTCCTTTGATTTGTTTTATCACTAACTCAGAATCTCCATGAATGGCAATCTATTTAACACCAAGTTTCTTCAAAAGTTGTAAACCTAATATTAAGGCTTCATACTCTGCAACATTATTAGAACACTAAAAATTCAATGTGTAGGAGCAACCTTCTAAGTGATGAGTATATGAATTAGAAACCCATACACCAGCACCAAGTCCTTGTTTACTCACTGATCCATCAAAACTCAAATTCCATAAAACTTTATTTGAATGATCTTGCCCAGTGATTAATGTTTGACCATTAGAATTTGAGACAAAAAGTAGTATTATGATTTTGAATTTGTTCTTGTGTGCTTACACCATTGTAGAGGATAAATGAGTCCAAATCAGAATGAACAAAATATATAGGATGATTGTTAAGCCTATCCTCAGTGGTGACCATGAATTTCATAAGTTTCTCTCTATAGAGTCTTCTATTCTGACCAAAGACAGGTGTTGTTGCATATGACATTTCCATCTATAAGGTTCCTTGGAGTTTGGTGCCCCATGAACAGGAAAGCAACATTCCATATTTGGGTTGGATATTGGCAACAACTATATCCATAAGTACACTTTTGGGAGGGATTAGAACTAAATTTACACATAAATCTTTTATAAGTCTAAGGCACTTAACTAATATCAAACAAATAAAAGTCTTTATACCTTCTGGTAATAACTAATCCCAACTTCTCCATAATTACTTTTGGCATAAGATTGTGGGAGGCCCTTGAGTCAATCATAGCATTGTGTAAAACTTTATCATGAATAGTTAGGTTAACATAAAAGGGAGGTACATCTCCCTCTTGAAGTTTGCCATCAACTTTTGGGCCAAATAGTAATCCATGTTGATCACCTGATACATTAACTGTATCAATGTTTTCTCTTATGATCAATTCTTTCATTACCTGGGATCTATAAGAAGTTTTATTCATCAATTCTGCCAAGGGAATGGGTATTTTGAGTTTTTCCAATTCATTTTCTATATTAAATGATTTCTGTGTTTTATTTGAATTGGCAAATTCTTGTTTATCAGCCACATCTTTTTGGGGTATATCTGTTGGTTGGCTGGTAGAGGGATCATTCGTTTGAATTGTTTTAGATGTAGTATCAGGTTTTTTCTAGATTAAAACATCAAGATTATTTCTAGTAAGAATCTCAACATTCTTTTTGGCAGGTGTTTCAACTGGTTTCATTGGGGGAGTATTCGGTGTTTTCCTACTCCTAAGGTTGTACTGTTTGTGGACTTCCATAATAGAATTATCAAAACCTTTCTTATAATCCTCTGATTCTTCAGGTACTATTTCATTTTGGGATAATAGGAATAGGTCTTTTTCTTCCTCGGTTAGGAAAATATAGTTGTTATGGTTGCATAATTCTCAAATAAATCTCCCACAGTGACTTGATTATAGACTAGTTCAGTAGACCATGATCATAAGGGAATAATTCAACTGACATTACCAATACTGCATACCAAAACATGGTAATGGCTTAAAATATAAGACAAGGGGTCTCATCACGAGCCAGCTTGTTCAGTTAAATTACAACCAGTGAATGGCATTGTCAACAACTGGCCACCAAACCAGGACAATGGCTTTTTATCTTACAAAATAAAGAAAAAAGGAAAAAATAATACAACAAATATGGAAACATATCTTTTGAATTCATTCTTTTTAATTATACTCTGAAATGGATGGAATAATGAATGATCAAATGGTTAAAAGGTAACCCTGTCGAGACTATAGACGTTTGCTGGCAGTAGAGGCTCTACCTATGAAAAAGGAGTTATTATAAAAGCTAAGTTGGAAAAGTCTTTTGTTTCATCATTTATCAACCAGTTAAGGCTTACTTAAGACTTAGAATGTATTTAATTCTAAGAACAGAAGGAAATAGCAAATCGTTATCATTATATTTAGAATTTATGATTACCTAGTTATATTAGATTTTCTCTATCAGGTAAGATTTCCAGATTAAGAAAGTTTAAGTATTTTAATTAATTTCTCGGAGATAACTGTTTCTCCTAGTGAATCGCCAATTGTTGTGCTATACAACAACCCCCCATTTCATAAAATTTTTATAGACAAAATCATAATATGAAATGGGTCCCTTTTAAAATAAACTTAGATGTGTGAATAAATTGGTATTAACCATCATAAGAAAAACCCTTATCATAAGGATTAATGTAAATGAAGTACTTTAAAAACCTTTTGAATAGAAATAAAGTGGGTCTTTTAAAAATTATAAAGTTCTTTGTTATTGCAATAAAGCAATCACAAGATCACATATCACAATAACAATGGAAACATATATAAAGACACATTCACTTACTCTGATTCGAAAAGGTAATCACTATCGGATATCGGGAAAGGAAAATCACAAAGAACAATGAAATAGCCCCCTTGATGTCTCCGATGCGATAAAGCGTATCGCCAGTGGCAATCGGCAATAATGAGTCAACATATGATTAAAGGCATACTCGAATCCTTCGATGCGATAAAGCATATCGCAATTGGTGATCGACGAAATCACATTGACACAGTAATAAGACCCGAATCCATTCCCTGATTGCGATGCATAAAATGAGGCGCATAGTTTGAAAACGTATTTAAAAGGTTTGCATGCATTATGTCACCTTTCGGTGATCGGAGATATTTTAAATGAATATTAAAGCCTTTCCTTTCACGTTACCAATCACCGATTCATGATTTACCTCTGATTATCCATTAAAGAAATCTAAGCCATGCTTCAATGAATCATTTAGCATATAAACGAGGTGATGGACATTTAAAACCTCCTTTACCATGATTGACAGGTTAAACGACTAATCAATGAAGCAGTTAAGGGAAGATTTTTCTGCAGATCTTATCCGCGGCAATTTCACTATAATCCATTATCACCTAATGATCGATGTAATTCTTTCATATTGGTCTATAGAAGCATTTCTTTGTATCACGTTTTTCTCATCGCTTGTGTAGAACTCCGCTCAAATAAGAAATTTGAAACAAATGGGGAAGAAATCAAAGAAATCTGCAGTCGCGGCTTCTACAGCAGTAGTGCAGCTAGCCAAGGATCCATGGCCAAGCAAAAAAGGGTTAATCTCAGACACTACATGCCTCAGCCTTGGAAATACCAGTTGGGAAAGCATTTACAATTTAATTGAATCAGAGGAGCTTGAGGAGATATCGGAAAGCGCCATAACTGACTCTAATAAAAAATCAGAAGCATCCCTTAGAGATTTATCCTGTTCATATTTGCACAGAATAATAGTGCGAGAAAAGATTCTTCCATACACTGACATAGTGAGGTGGATGGTAGAGGAAATTCCAGTTTCAAACAGAACATTTTTCATAATTGACGGGAGGATTTTTGGCTCATTCCAGCCTAATGATCTAAGGAAAATGTACCACTTGCCCGAACCTGAAAGGAGGTACAACAAAGCCTTCCTTGAGAAATTTGCGAATGAAAATGAGACAGAATTGACCCTAATTAAGTAGTGGAGACATAACCCCAAGAAGCACAAACACGAATCATCAGGTAAGTACTCAGTGGATTCATTGGCTTCTTCTTATTGTTATGTCGGGGCTATGATGTGTAGAATGTGGGGGATACATGATTCTGCTAAATTCACCGTTGAAATGGTCCCTTTAATGGAAGCAGCAGTTGATAGTTATGTGATGGATTGGGAAAACATTTTGTCCGCACAATTGGCCACAACAACTCTTGAATTTAGATCGAATTCACGCAAAACTACCAGGACCATTCCCCCTTTTTATTACAGTGCTTATATTATGGACACTCTTTGTTTTAACCTTGAATATCTAGTACTTGGATGGAGATGGAATCCCAAGGACCCAAAGCCAATCCATATTTATCATCAAATGTTATGGAAAGCCCACTACAAAGATCATTTGTATAGAATCTGCAATGGTTTTATGTTTCCTATCTATTATGCTATTTTTGATAAGCCTGCCCTGAGGATTTCTGAGGAAGCAGGGATAGACTTGACTACAGTTGGTAATTGGTTCGGAGAAGACAAGTTCACTTATATAAGGCTTTTTGGTAGCCTTACAAGACCCCATGTCCTTCCTCTATATGTGCCTGATAAGCTATTAGCTTGAGAATTGGCCTACCAAATAACAACAAAAGGGACAACCAAAACTCTTAGAAATTCTAAGAAGCAGGTATGGCCTACATTTCCTTTGAGATGCGGTGTTTACACTCTCCATGATTATAAACATGCAGAAAAGGAGGCAGAAAAAATACAAATGCTCAATCTTGCAACCATCCCCAACAGACAATACGACCCTAGAAAATTTGCCTATAATGTTCTTGAACAAGCCAAACTTACAAGGTTCGATCACGAAAAGGATGAATTTGATGACTTGTTTTCCTCAACAGAATTATTATTTCAGGTAAAAACATTGGCCAGGATCAGATATAAAGATGAAGGGCTGGAAGTGTTCAATAGGCTCAGAGAACAGAGGTTGCAAACTATGCCTTTGGACTTATTACCTACCACCCCAGAAATCCAGTTAAGCAAGCTTGAACAGCAAACTAGTAACAAACCTCTTGCCGTGGAAAAAATTCTCGAGAAAGGAAAAGAGCTAGAACAGGAGAAAGAACAGGAAAAAGGTAGTGAAACATGGATATAGATACTAAAATCGATCCCAAGCTCCTTAAATAATGGCAACAATTCGATTCCATTATAAGCAATCCTGAGAATTCATAGGGTTTTAGTACACCTGAAGTGAAAATTGGTCACAAGACAACAACAAGTATGGTTCCAATTGAAGGAACCAGCGACCTACCCATCAGAAAATATGTAGAGATAATTCCTAAGGATCCATTAGATGAAATTGTTTTGTAAATAGAAGAAATATCACCATTAGATGTCTTTTACAGTCCTAAACATAGGGTTGTAGTAAAAAGACAAAGGAAAAAGAGAAGGCTTGATCAATCTTCCCTTGTTCCTGCGCAAACATAGATGGCTAATGTGGTATGGAAAGAAGAATTCAATCCTTCCAAAGACCTCACAAAAATTTATCAGTATGCCGGAGCCTACTCAGTAGCTACTATGGATAAAGCGTTGGAAGTAAGCAATTTACTCAAGGAAAAATACCAAACAATTGTTTCATTACAGGCACAAGTATCTGAAAGACAGCAAATAATAGAACAATTAGAACAGCAGTTAGCAGCACAGCAGCAAGTAAACAACCAATTAAATGAACAATTGCTCAAGAAGAAACAGAGGATAGACCAAAGTGCAGTGCAGAAACAAAAGGAATTATCTACAGCATTGGCCAAGATGAAGACAATGAATGAACATATGAGTAAAACAAAAGATGAGCAAATCACTCAATTATCACAATAGATAGAGAAGTTCAAGAATTTTCCTCAACCAACAAAATTCAGGTCCGAGGCTCTCCAGATCAATAAAGCATTGATTAAGCAGCTAAATTTACTATGTCATAATATTTCCCTTGCCGAGCCCCTCTGTGAGATTGCTTCATCAATGATTGACAAATCAGTTGACACCAGGAAGAATTTGGAACAAGCCGATGAGACTTTAACCAACTTTCTTACTTGGCAAGGAACCAGTTAAGGGCAAGATGCAAATCTGCCTAAAATTATAGAATCACACAAGGAGATTCTTTTCCTAGAATGACAATCAAAATTGATGAAAGCAGAAAGAGAAACTTCAAGATGCAGATAAGCAACCAGTAATTTAATTGAGTTAATAAATGATACTCTTTATCTGTCTAACTTGATTTCATAGTGCACTCCAAGTAAATTTCCGTTAGCTAAAGCATTGGAACAAACATGCAATCAGGAGTTGGAAAAGAAAGAGCGATTAATCGAAGGCATCCAAAGTTTAACCTGGGACACCTTTTGGTTCTTCCTAGTTAAACCACACAGCAAAAGGGCAACACTCAAATGTTTAACCGATGCAATCGATTACATGATTCCTGAAATTCACGATGCTACGTATTCAGCCCAACTGCATTCTCATCTGATTCACCCTCTAGAATTGCAACCAATGCTTGCCAGCTGCCAGCTCAAGCCAAAGGACGATCAGCCGAAATAGTGAATCATGATACCGATTGCAAACAAACCAATTTCAAGGAGATCTTCATGATTTGGTTATACCATCTAATAGCATTTTTATTTCATAATTAGTTAACTTAGATAGTCTATCTAGAGCTTTATCTATTATACTCAGTCTCTGTTTGTTCGAATGGTCAGTGCATCTCTTTTGGTATCAAAGCCATACTCCGATTCTGTTTGCCTAGAATTCTATAGACAGAGCCTGAAGTTAGCCAGGTAGCCTTCGAAAACTATTTCGTTTTACGAATACTGAGTAAATAAACGCTACTTCAGTCAATCTCTGGAATAGAATTATTTCAGTTTAATATGGCCAAATTCTTGAGATCCTTTTCTACTATAGATAAAACTTCCATCTCTGAGGTAGAAAATAGATCCCATGAAATAGATCTAGTAGAACATGAAGAGGTAGAAGATCCAGAAAACTGGAATCCCCCTGCTTTAAACACAAAATAAATCTACCTAGTCCCTGTAATGTTCAAATTAACAAAAAAGGCCTATTTCAAAGAAGTCAAGCTGAAAGTCAGAATTAAAGCTCCATCTGTTCAAATTGTAGGTCTGAATTTGTTCTCTGATGAAGAAATTAAGAAGTTCAGAAAATATCATGCAGAGAAAAGATTCTTTTATTTACATTTTGGAGGAATAAGGATAGGGTTAGCCCCGTTGGTTTGTAGAGGTTTGAACACTCCCTGTATAGCAGAACTCTTTGATACGAGACATAACATATATTATCATGCCCGAATAGGTACAATCCAAGGAAATCTTTCTTCGGGATGTCAATATGGAACAATATTTCCTGACTATGCAATCAGTTTAACAGATGTCCATCTCAAAGATTGCTGGAAAACATTGATAGGAGTTCAAGGTCTCTCAATGGTTGATGATAGTGAGTATTTGTCAGTAATCATCCAGACTTCATTTCAATTGACAAATACAGTGCATCCAAAGCTAAAACAACCAGTATTAAAAGATTGTGTTGCAATAGGTGTAGGCAATGCACAAATTGAAGGAGTTCATTATGATAAAGAAGCCTTGCCTAGTGATTGGTATATACAATATAAATCTCTGGCTGCAGATAGTTCAAATAAATTGGTCAAGAGAATGTATGTAACAGATAACTCTGTGAAAATCTTGCCTAGTCAATTGTCAATACCAAGACCCATTGCTTTGCCAGAAAAACATGTGTTACCAGCCCAAAGTGAACCAGTCCTTACCAGTGGAAGAAGATCTTTCTATCGCCAGATTTCTATACCAGAAGAACCTAGTGCTTCCACTAGTACTCCACTGACTCCCCTGTATGATACTCAATTGTACATACCATAAGAAAAGCCGTTTCTAGCTCTAAATAAGATGTTTAGAACATATGTACATAATTTTCCACCGACAGAAGAATTTCAGTATGCATCTAAGAGATATGTGAAAGGAGGAAAATGGCCACCAAAAACAAAGTTTTTTACTACTTCATCCCTTTCCAAACAGCCATCTACTAGAGCTGATTGTGCCCCATTACTAGAACATAATTCACAAAATACCAATGATATGGATCAAGTACATCATATAGGAAATTATCTGACCACTTGGTGTTCCTATGCCGAAGATGTTCTAGACAATCTAGGTGAACAAGCTGAACTTATCAATGCTAATATTAAGTTTCAATATGATGAGCAACAGAGAGAGAAGCAAGAAAAGGAAGAAAGGAGAAGAAGAAAACAAAAGAAAAAGGCCAGAGAAATTCCAAAATTTCATAGAGATATGTCTGTCCCTAATCATTGGGATTTAGAGGAAGAAAGTGAAGAGAAATCAGAAGAAAAAACTTCTGCAAATGAAGGTACTTCTAAAGATACTGGGAAATTAACCAGTGAATCTAAGACATTCGGAGCAAATAAACCTTTTGAATCAAAGAAAGAAGTAATGACTTTGTCAGAAGCTGCCTCTAAATTTCCATCTTTTATTTTGCCATCTATACGTAATCAGAATAAGGCACATGTGTTCAAAGAAGTAGCTAAATATCCAAGAATAGAAGAAGACCTGTCAGCAGCAAATGCCAGTGGCTACATTCTAGATCTAGATAGTTCTTCTAACCCTGGAGAATCAATTAGAATCTGGATAGGAGCACTATATCAGATGCAGGTTACAACAAAATTGGATAATATATCTATTATGCTTTTAGCAGAAAAAAGAATGGCAGGAATGGTCTATGATTGGTGGATGGGACCATCTCTAGAAGAAATAATAGCCGTTATGGAATCAGGTTTAGCCACCCTAGAGGTGTTACTCAAAACACAGTTCGTACCAGAACCAATAGATGAGAAAAAACAACTTATAATTGATCTTAGAAGAATGGAATTAAAATATCTCAAATATTTAGATCATTCAGTAAAGATTTCATGGCTAAGGCTTTTAAAGCAAATCTCCCTAATGATGTGGCTCAGAAAATCTCATACCTGTCAAAACTACCCGGCAACATAGGAGACCTCGTGATGAAAGATATAGAGTTGCAATACAAAACATTAGAGCAGATATATTGAATTGATCTTTTGTTTCGTGTTTCAGAAAAAGTTAAATATTTATGTTGGCAGAAGAAAGCTCATGATCTTACTCCAAGCTCCAATGTTTGTCAAGCATTATTGCCATGGTCAACGTTTAAGTCAAAGAGAAAATAAAAAAGGTATGGAAAATAAAAACCTAAGAGAGTCTCTAATCCAAGAAAGCCATTCAGAAAATATAAATTTTTGAAGAAAAGAAAGAATCCAAGAAACAACAATTGTTGTTTCATTTGTAAAAAAGAAGGACATTTTGCAAGGAAGTGTCCACAAAAGTCATCCAGTGCTTTGAAGGCTTGTATAGATATTAATGAATTCTAGGATGATTGGTCAAATGTAAATTCAGATGATGATGTTTCAGATGTATAAATTTTAACTGAAATATCAGATGCAGAAGAAGAAGAAGACAATGTACAGAAAGTGAATGTATGTTAGTCATGTTCAGATGATGATTGGTTCGAAGAAAAGCATTATAGTGAAGTAGAAAGTAGCACAGACTATGAAGTCACTAGTGAAACATCAGATGATTCAGATAATGAATCTGTAAGCACTGTTTCTTTATCAGTCAAACAAGGTAAACAACCTGCTTCACCATTTCCACAGATAAGTGCTTTTTGTCCAATTGAAAAGATAACAACTGTTTCCACAAGTCTTCCACAACCAGAGATTAAACGAATAGAGGAAAATGGGTTATTGAAAAAGATTGTCAAAACAAATAGCCTAATTTATATCCCGGTTCAAGTTCAAGTAAAAAATGAATGGATTTCTGTAGATGCTTTTGTTGATACCGGTGGATCAAATAATTTAGCTAGACCATCTTTATTCAAATCTCTTTGGAAACCGCTAAAAAATATTTTGGTTTCAGAAACCATAGGAGGATCAGTGAATCTAACACATTATGTTGATAATATATCTTTAAAAGTGGGAGGGAGTATTGTTAAGATTTCCGCAATTCAGCATTTTGATCCCTCAGCAAGTCTTATGTTGGGAATGCCATTTATAAATTCCGTTCTTCTAGTTACAATCAGTCAAGATAAGCTGATTATTAATCTGAAAAAGAAAGCTATTGTTGTTCCTAGATTGTTTATTGCAAACTCTGAAGCTAGGAAGGAAAATAGTCAGAAAAGAATAGGAACCAGAAAGCCAAAACAAGATTCTGATAATTGGCAGGAAGTATTACAATTTTATGAACAAAGAGTAGAATCGAAGACAAAACAATTGGCATGTATAGATCCCAACTGGTCAACAGAACAAAGTGATATTTATTAAAGACTTTTGAAGAGTTGATCTGAAAACCCACAACAATTTTGGGTAACAGAGAGCCCGATGCAAGAAATCGTCACTTTGCATGATAATGGAGTCAAAGGTAAGATGATTCCCTGTACCCCAGCAGATGAGCAGGAGATAAAAAATCAGATAAAAGAACTGCTACAAATGCAGCTTATTGAGCCGAGCGAATCTCATTATTCTTTCTCAGCATTTCTGGTAAGGAATCATTCTGAAATAATAAGAGGTAAGCCAAGGATGGTAATCAATTATAAACCTCTTAATGCTATTACTCAAAGTTTTAATTATCCATTACCAAGGCCTGAGACAATCATGTAGAAGATTCAGCACAACAAGGTGTTTAGTAAGTTTGATATGAAATCGGGATATTATCAAATTCAGATCCAGCCAGAGGATCGGCATAAAACCGCTTTCATTTGCCCAACAGGATTTTATCAGTGGAAAGTGGTACCCTTTGGTCTCAAAAACGCCCCCGCATTCTTACAGAGAAGAATGGACTATATTTTTGCTAAATATGATTTTATTGTTACATATATAGATGATATTCTTGTACATAGCCCAGATATACATACTCATCTAGAGCATTTAGAAACTTTCTTAAAAGAAGTTCAGCAACATGGAATAGTCTTGTCAGAAAGAAAAATGTCTCTGTTTCAAGAAAATATTGATTTTCTGGGAATTAATGTTGCTAATGGAGCAATCCAAATGCAACCTCATGTTTTAACCAAATTGACTCAGTTTCCTGATGAATTGAAGGATACCAAGACCATTCAAAGATTTCTGGGAGTCTTGAATTATCTTCATAAATATATTCCACATTTGTCAGAGAAGACAGCACCTATCAGAAAGATTGAAAAGCAAGCTTGGTCACAAGAAGCAACTGAAGCCATTAAAAGCTTGAAAGAGGAATGTCAGCATCTACCAAAGCTTCAACCACCAGGTGATGGTTTGCTTATTCTGCAGACATATGCTTCTTTAGACTTTTGGGCTGTTGTATTATTAGAACAAAGAAAAAATAGTAAAGGTAAATTTGAAGAGAATCTTTGTGGATATGCTTCTGGAGAATTCACATCTAGTCAGAAGAATTACTTCATTGCTGAAAAGGAAACATTAGCCATCTTCAATGGGATACAAATATTTGAGGTATATCTTACACCCGTAAATTTTTTGGTTAGGACCGATTCCAGAAATTTCAAATACTTTTTATCTGCCAAAATTTCAAGGAAAATTGCTAAAGGAAGAATATTAGCCTGGCAGATCTGGTTTCAACAGTTCGATTTTGAAGTTGAATGGATCCCAGGTAACTCAAACTTCCTGACAGATTCCTTGACAAGAGACATGAACAAAATGTATATAACATGTACATATTCAGTTTTTGACATTCCAGGTAAAAAACCAGAAGATGATAACTTTGCAACTTTTGTAGATAGATTCAAAATTTTAGAAAACCATGCCAGTTGTTTAACCGAAGAAATAAAAAAGGTGGTAGGATTAAGGCTCAGAAGAAACATCTGGATTCGTAAGTTCCAAGCATGGCAGTCAAAGAACTTGGGTATCTCCTTGGGCTTAGATGATAATTTGGTAAAAATATTTTCTTTACCAAACATGAAAGTCAAGCTTTATTTCAGGAGCCTTACTGATCTATGGTCTAGTGTTTACACTAAAGAGATGATCTGGACCCTCATGATTCTAAATTATTACTAGATCATAGGAGGAGTTGATTTTGCACTTCAATTATTCATAGGTGCTAAGATTTTAGATCTTGAAGAAATACCCATGAATGAAGAAATGATAAAATATTTAGTTTCTCTAAAAATTCCTGACATCTTTGAAGAATTAGAATCAGCATTTATCCAAAGGATTGATGAGAATTATGCAAATACTGATGTCTTCCCTCAATATGAGATTTTTGAAGAAATTGCAGATTGGGAAATCAGAGGAGGAAAATGTACAAAGATCCCAGTTACTAGAATATCCTAGTGCATACAGAGATCTGTACAATATTTAAAAACTTTTGCATATCCTTGGGATTTTCATAGTTTAAGGATCAGAGATGATATTAAGCCAAATCCTTTTGATCAGGTTTTCAGTCATGAAAAAATTGGCAACATTGAATCCAGTAACAACCAGGAGCTGATTAAACAACATGGCGAATGGTTTCATCAGTTTGGAAACTTAAGATTGGTTGAGAAATTGTAGATTCTCAAGAAACTCGATGATTTGCAGGGTCGGCCTAAAGCACTCAAATTTATAATTAATCAGAAGGCATTAATAACAATTTCAATTGCACATCCAAATTGGAACAATAATGTCATCCACCTCATAAGTCTGATGATTTCTAAAAGAATATGCACATCAATGATATTTGAATTGGGATGGCAACATAAAGCTGAATTAAATGAAAATGGTCGGTTATGGATACAGCATGCAATTGAAAGTTCCACAAATATGTTTCAGATATTTAAGTGGGAATTATTGGATGGAGTTGAGCTTGCACAACAGAAATCACCTGCTACCCGAAGTTCTTTTAAAGATTCGTTTCTTGATATCGAAGTTAGTGCTCTTCCATTTTTGAACAAATGGGAAAAGCAAGAAGCGACATACTCCACAGCAACCGGGCCTACACAAGATAAAGACGAATCTCAACAAAGGAGAATCCGCATCAGCAGCATCTAGTCGGACACCAATAATGCAAGAAAAAGAAAAAGCAGAAATGACAGATGCACAAGATCCAAATGATGGAATCGATGAACAATACAGTCACCTCATGAACCGGTACTATCAACAACAGCTAGACGAATACGAACCATCTCCAGGACCATTCGAAGAGGATCTTTGGGAAACAAGAAGTCCCACTTGGTAGAATCTTCGTCAGCAATGTGATAATATTGATCACATGTTGTGACAGGATTCTTTTGTACAGAAAAGAATTGAGTAGACACCGTCAGTGGATAAAGATACCGACAGGACCCTCAATTGTTTTCTTTTGACGTCAGTTTTAGATAAGCATAGATAGACATAATACTATATAAGAAAGGGTTTGGAGATCATTCAGATCATCCTGAGCATTTCGAGTGTTTCTAGTTTTTGAGTCTGAGACTCTTTGTAAGAAGCTTTGTATTCTCTTGATTTTATTAATATCGAAGCCTACTGGGCCGCCTGTCTGAGGACAGTTCCTGTAATCCAAAAGAGGCTTGAGTTGTAAGGCACTGGAGTGAAGACCCGTGGAGAAAGGTCGTGTTGCGCATGATCACCTGAGGATTGGATATCTGTGTTCAGAAGTGTTGTGTGGAAGGCGACGGTTCTAGTTGAAAGTAAGTCTATCTAGAGCTTTATCTAGTATCCCCTGTCTCTGTTTGTTCGAATGGTCAGTGCATCTCTTTTCATGTCTCTCAATGGTTGATGATAGTGAGTATTTGTCAGTAATCATCCAGACTTCATTTCAATTGACAAATACAGTGCATCCAAAGCTAAAACAACCAGTATTAAAAGATTGTGTTGCAGTAGGTGTAGGCAATGCACAAATTGAAGGAGTTCATTATGATAAAGAAGCCTTGCCTAGTGATTGGTATATACAATATAAAACTTTGGCTGCAGATAGTTCAAATAAATTGGTCAAGAGAATGTATGTAACAGATAACTCTGTGAAAATCTTGTCTAGTCAACCATCAATACCAAGACCCATTGCTTTGCCAGAAAAGCATGTGTTATGTTAGGGTCCCACCCTAACCCCCTTATCTATGTAATGGGACCACGTCATAGTCAAGAGTCAATAAAGCCCATATTAATAATTGTAAGTGGTTAATCCGCAATTAATAAAGGAACCACAGTTAGTTGCAAATGGGCCATACTATTAGATAGATGGTATTAGTAATACACGGTATTGGCCCGTGGTATTACACGTAGGAGTCATATAGAAAGGATAGAAACTCCCTGCGAGGAGGATCGTGTCTTATTTTTGTAATCGAGCTCTGCTCTATTGGAGGTTTCCCCCTCGAAGAGGCAAGTGAACATTACTCTCTGAATAATAAAATCATTGCTATTATGTGTTCTCGGTCTCTTTTCTTCGCATATTCGGTATTTGGGTATCATTTGCAGGTTAAGAGCATAACAAGTGGTATCAGAGCACTTTCCAGGGCCGGTGGGATCTCCATTTAGTAGCAAATTTTTTTTTGGCTCGAGACGTGTTCCGGCATCTTTAAACCATGGGATCTGTCGTTGAGCGCATAAATCTGCGGATTTGGGGAGGCATGCACGTAGGAAATACAAGAGGTGGTCACGACTGTTGGACTCCCTTGTAACCCCTGTGGGTACCCCTTCGAGTAGTAGCGCATTAGACAGAACTGCGCATGGACTGTCTTCCACGTACCCTCTGGGTATATCGGAAGCCCCATAGGCTCCCTGAAACCTCGCTATAGATAAACCAGTGACCGTCTTGCGGCTAAAGTACACCGAGAATAGCACTCGGAGAGATTACTCGCCCGTACGATAGGGAAGTCGGGTGGTACGACTAAGGGTATAGTCGACCCTCCTTAGTTAGAGCCCTGAAACATTGGGCCAAGTACTACTGCCAGACCCTTATGTATATTGCGATCTGTAGCACCTGACACTCCCCAAGACCCTAGTTCCTTTTTTTACTCATCATCTCTTCCAAATCCGCTTGAGCAAAGGAGTGCAGCAGCAGCAGACATCGGTCCCAACCAGCCAGTTCTCTCAGATCCAGTAGATCAGAAGCATTGTGCAGGGTTCCTATAGCAGGGTATAATTGTCGCAGGACTTTTGGCTGCATTGACATTTTGAGGATTTGGCGACTGTAGTATTGACCAAGAAGGAGGAAAACTTAGGAGTTTTCTGAAGAAAAAAAAAAAAAAGGTCTGAGATGTTCTGGGACACTTATTGGTGATATAGCCCATTAAAATCAGAACGAAGAGCTAAGCATGGTGGTACCATTCAATTAATTGGGCAAAATTATTTTTGGCGGTCCCACTTTTTTTTCATCACAACAGTGTATGGTAGAAACTAGAGCTCAAGCGATGGCCAATGAAAGGATGGACAAACTAGAGGAAACGGTGAACAAAATCCACACTCAGCTGGGCAGAATAGATCTGGATAACATGGAAAGATTGTTGAAAGGAGTGAGTCTCCAGCTACAGAAATGGCAAGGAGAGGGCAAGGAGGATTTGAGGTCAAACGGCAAGGAGCAAGCCCACGAGGAGGGGTATAATGGCTATGAAGGCATTTACGGTGAATCTAGCCACTCTCCTCACGACTGGCACACCCATTCACCACGCAATCAGCGACTTCCTAAGTTGGATATGCATAAATTTGATGGTTCTCACCCAGCAGCATGGCTATCACAAATGGACCAGTATTTCAAATTGAATTAGATCCTAGATGATGCGACTAAGCTTGTGTTGGGGAGCATGTACTTCGACAATGAACGGTGGCAATGGTGGGAATGGTGGGAATGGCATCAGCGCTCCAATGGCTATTTTAGGACTTGGGCCCAATTTACCAAAGCTCTTAAAGATCGCTTTGAACAAGGAGACTCTTATTTGGGTCTTCTCACTAAGCTCAAACAGACCGGTACAGTAGAGGAATATATTAATGCTTTTGAAAGGTTAGCTTTCCGTACTAAGGGTCTCACAGATGAGTTCTACACGGAATGTTTTATCAGCGGTCTTAAAGAAGCCATCAGAGCTCAAGCACTACTTCACCACCCTCCCACATGGATGGAGGCTTGCAAGGTAGCTCGTAAGGTGGAACGTGCATTAGCAGCCCAATACAGTCGCCCAAATTTCCCCGCTAAAGGTCGCCTCCCACAGGCGTAGCACACGACTCAAACACTTAAGGTCCAAAAGGTGTCCCCTGCGGAAATGGCGTAGCAGAATTTTGAATGATTTTGAATATATTTCCATATCAAAATCATTTTTTTTAGCAGCGGAAGTTTTTTAAGAGCAATTTTTTTTTCTCGCCATCAGAAGTATTAATATATCAGCAAAAGTTTTTTATATCAGCAAAAGTAATTTTTTACAGAATGCATTCAATCATCTCTATGATAGGAATAGTTCTCACTGGCAAGGAGAATTATCCTGACTGGTCCCGGATGGTACAACACACCCTCATTTTCAATGAGCTGTGGAAAGGAGTGTGTGTCGGAGAAAGACAGTGACCTAGAAAAGCCTACATCAGACAAAGAGCTCGCCATCTGGGAAAACAAGAACAACAAAGCGTATGCATTAATCGCAACATCTGTAAATAAGGAGGTGAGTCGTCACATTTCAACATGTTCAACTGCCTTTGAAGCTTTACAAAATCTAAAAGAGCTCTATGACTCACATTCTGCACTTGAAGTCGTCCAACTTATGATTAAACTCTTCACTCTTGAACTACAAAATAATGATCCTCTTGCTCTTGCATTTGAAATAAAATCTATAGTTCATGATATCAAATCCACTAAAGTTGAGCTGGATATATCTTTTATTGCTTTTCTCAAGGCACTGTATCCTACATACTCCAATTATCTTGAGTCTTTGCAAGCAAATGGAAATCTCAAGGATATAACCTTTGACTCTCTTGTGAAAAAGTTTGCTGAAAGAGAAAAAGCCTTTGGAAAGAAGACAGTCCCTGAATCTTCAGAAGAGACTGTATGCCTGGCTAATAAAGAAAAATATCCTGCTCAAGATTCTACAAGAGGAAGAGGTGGACGAAGAGGAAGAGGAAGATACTTCAGAGGCATGGGGGGAAGACATTCTCAAGGAGAAAAGGCATATTTACATTGTATTCGCTGCAAAAGAAATGGATCACATGATGCCTCTACATGCAAGCTACCATGGGACAAAATTGAGCAGAGAAGAAACCAACAGAAAGGTAAAACTGATGATACAGACAAAGGTAAAGCCCCTGAATCCGCTCACTATATTGAGGCACAATGTAACATTGGAGTAAATGAAGATTTGTTTAACACTTCACTTGCTTCCTGGAAAAATGACTGGCTGCTTGATTCAGGAGCACCCTGTCACATGACTCATAGAAAAGACTTTTTTGAAGATTTCACTGACAATGTTGATGGAGTAGTTTACTTTGCAGATCAGTCAAAAATCAAGCCATCAGGGCTTGGCACAATCAGGCTTAAACTGCCTGGTCTTCCAGACTTTCTTCTTGATCATGTTTTATATCTCCCACAGCTAAAGAGAAACTTGTTGTCCTTGGTCCACATCCGCCAGCAAGGTCACTCCATTCATATGTTTGATGGCAAGCTTGAGGTGAGAAAATCATCTGATCACTCACTTGTCATGAGGGGAATAGAAGAAGAAAGACTTCTCAAACTGCAAGGAACATCTGCTCATAAACAACATTTCTCATATATTACTCATCATGAAGAAGGTACACTTCCATCAAGTTTATTATGGCATGCTAGATTTGGACATTTAAACTATGACAGTCTCCGTTTATTGAAGAAAATGGTGTGGCTGGTTTGCCTACAATTCCTAGAAAACTTAAGCAATGTGATGCTTGCATTCTAGGAAAGCATAGCAAACAGTCATTTCATGACTCACATTCAAGAGCACATAGGAAGCTTGAACTTATTCATTCAGATTTATGTGGTCCAATGCCTGTTCCTTCTGCAAATGGAAATAAATATATCATGACATTTATTGATGACTACACCAGAATGTGTTGGGTTTATTTATTGAAGAACAAATCTGATGCTTTCCTAACATTCAAGAATTTTCATAAATGGATTGAAAATGATGCACAATCTCATATTGGGTCTATTCGCATTGATAATGGAAAAGAATATACATCAAACGAATTTGAACAATATCTTCGCCAACATGGGATTAAACATCAAACAACTGTACCTTATAATCCCCAACAGAATGGTGTAGCTAAAAGAATGAACAGAACAATTTTGAATATGGTATGATCCATGCTTTTTTTCAAAAATGTAAAGATAATGTTTTGGGTTGATGCTGTTCTATGTGCTGCATATATAAAGAATAGATGTCCATCTAGTGCTATAAGAAACAAGACTCCTTAGGAATTGTGGTATGGACATGTTCCTTCGGTCAAACATCTCAGGATTTTTGGTTCCACCTGTTATGCTTTGATACCAAAGGTACATAGAAACAAACTTGGTGCTAGAAGTCGTAAGTGTATTTTCTTGGGGTATTCAGATACCTCCAAAGCATACCGCCTCTATGATGAAGAAAATAAAAAGTTTGTTATATCTAGAGATGTAATTTTTCTTGAATCATCCAAATCTGACAATGTTGTTGAGCGGCAACTTGATCGCTTGGATAGATTCGCAAAAATGAAATCATTTCAAGAATTTGAAAATCAGATTCAACATCTTGAAGGGGGTGATTCCTATACTAGATCAACATGTGGAATCTTCTTCTGAAGAATACTCTCCCCCGACTGAAACTCCAACAACGGATGATGCTTTAAGTGATGTAATTGATAGAATTGGGAGACTCAATCTTGATTCACTCCCAACTCAATCAACAGAGCATCCTGGACCATCTCAGAAAGGTCCCCCAAAGTGGCTGACAAAGACACTTGAAAGTGTTCATCCTGATGAAATTGGAAAAACAGGAACCAGAAATGCAAATCGACAAAATGGAGGTGATGTAGATGACTTTAATTCACCTGTTGATATGGATGTTTCTTATGATTGTGAATTGAACTTGTCTACAGATTTTGAACCAACTTCCTTTAAAGAAGCTGCTTCTCATGATGAATGGAAAGAAGCAAAGCAAAAGGAGTATGATGCCCTCATAAAGAACGGCACTTGGAAGCTGGTTGATCCTCCATTTGGAACCAAACCAATTGGCTGCAAGTGGGTCTACAAGAACAAGTACAAGGCTGATGGCTCACTTGACAAGCACAAAGCTAGGCTTGTGGCAAAAGGTTTTGCACAGAAGGAAGGGGTCGATTATGAGGAAACTTTTGCCCCCACAGCCAAATGGGCCACCCATCTGGACACTCTTTGCACTAGCAACTCAGAACGGTTGGAAAGTCCATCAAATGGATGTAAAAACTGCCTTCTTGAATGGAGATCTAAAAGAGAATGTTTTTATGTCCCAGCCTGAAGGATTTGCTGTTAAAGGACATGAACATAAAGTATGCAAACTTGTGAAGTCCTTGTATGGCCTCAAACAAGCACCACGAGCCTGGTATGAAAAACTAACTGAGCATCTTCTGAAACTCACTTCAATCATTTTGATCTTGATGATGCAATTTTATTTGTCAAGAAAGTTGGCAAAACAGTTGTATATCTTGTGGTATATGTAGATGATCTTTTAATGACAGGGAACAATGAAAGCTATATTGCATCCATAAAGAAAGAATTGGGAAAAGGTTTTGAAATGACTGATTTGGGCTATGTTCATTACTATCTTGGCATTGTGATAACCCAACATCTAAAGTCCATATTTCTTTCTCAAAAGAAATACATTGGAGATATGTTGAACAGGTTTGGCATGACAAAATGCAATCCTGTCACTACTCCAATGGAACAAAACTTAAAGCTCACATCTATTGAAAGAAAGGAATTTGAGGATGCAACAAAATATAGATAGCTTGTAAGAAGTCTCATCTACCTCACTACTACCAGACCAGACATTTCATTTGCTGTTGGAATCCTCTCCAGGTTTATGCAAAAGCCTTGTGAGGGACATTGGTCTGCTGCAAAAAGAGTTCTAAGGTACTTGA
>APFE030140522.1:73372-88837 GCA_000404065.3 Pinus taeda | reverse complement strand
GTAGATGACACTAATGTCATCTGGCCCCATGGCCATGAGGAGCTGGATCGTTTCCTAGATCACCTCAACGGCCAGTCCTCAGCTATTAAGTTCACCATGGAAAAGGAGGTCAATGGCAGCCTCCCTTTCCTGGATATTCTTATTTCTAGGAGGCAGGACGACTCTCTCTCCCACGCAGTATTCCGTAAGAAGACACACACAGAGTAGTATCTTCACGCTGATTCCCATCATTTCCCTGCGCAGAAGATGGGCGTGCTTAACACTTTGGCTACGCGTGCCCTCAGGATTTCGGATAAAGAAAACCTGGACAGAGAGAGAAACCACCTCCTTGATGTCTTTGTGGAAAACGGTTATAGCAGGCACCTTGGTCGGAAGGCTTTCCTTACAGCCTCCAAAAATGCGTTTAGTAAAAAAGAGCCTAAAGAGCGCCATCCAGGTATCCATCTTCCATATATCGAGGGGACCACGGATTGGATTGCTTGGATCCTTAGAAGGTTTGATATTCCCTCAACCTTCAGGCCTCTCAGAACCATTTGTAACTCCATAAGGTCGGTTAAGGATCCGGTCGACCCCAAAGACATGAAAGGTGTCTATTTGATTCCTTGCTCATGTGGGACCCCTTACATAGGGGAAACAGGGCGCTCCATCCAGCAGAGACTTTGTGAGCATGCAGCGGACCTGAGGCATGGAAGAATAAAGTCCTCAACTTTAGCAGAGCATGTGGACAAAACTAAGCATCATGTCTGCTTAGAGGAGGCCAAAGTCATTGCCAGGGTGGATCGGTTTCATCATCGCAAGTTAAGGGAAGCTATTGAAATTGAGCGAAGACCCATCAATCTCAACAGAGATGATGGGTGGAAGGTAAGTAGAAGTTGGATCCCTGCGCTGTCGTCTTAGGGTTTCCTCCTCCCCCCACCCCTCTGTTAATCCTGGGTGCTTTCTTTGGTTGGCGTGGTTTTGTCCTTTCGAGCATGTAATCATATATCGCTGGCAGCGTTGTGTTCTTCCTTTTTTTCTCGGGTTCCTCCTATCTCTTTTTATGATTAGCCTCTTCTTAAGCTTTATCTCTCTTTTATTTTTTGTAGAATTTACCTCTGATAAAGGTCCTGTTCCTGTTTTAGTTGTTTGATTCATTAGGTTATTATTATTAGTATATTTAAATTATGATGTATTCTTGGGTCTAATCTTATTTATATTTTATTTATGATAACTACCAAAAAACTATGGGCTTAATGATAGCTTATATATATATACATATATAGTATATCTAGAAATAAATTAAATTATTTCCTCTTTTACTAGTCGAACTAACCCTTATGATCTGCTTACCATCAATAATTAAAACATATTTATTTAAGTAATAACTTATTGAGAATATATAGTTATTTATATAACTTAAATTATTCATTCTAAATAAGTCATTCAAACATTAATAATTTAATAGTAAAATAACCATTAATATTACGTTATTTAAACAAATAAATCTCTTTTGATAGTATTAGCTCATTTATTCATCTTACCTAATTTCTCTTATCTCTAGAAATATAATATTATTATCTTATTATTATTAGATTTATTAATATATATAACGTAAATTACTCATTTATTAATTTATATAACTTAAATTATTCATAAGTTGACAGTTTTAAATAACCATTAATTTATTTAAGCAAATAAATTTCTTGGGATAATATTCGCTAATTGATTAATCATACCTAATTTCTCTCATCTATAGAATTAAAATAATAATAAAATAACAATAAGATTAAATTTATTTATGGCCTTGGTCCTAGAGTCAAATATAGCTGTTATGTAGCCGTTGGAGTCTCTGCTCAGTCTATTTAACTTGCTAAGCCTAATCTGTTTCTTCAACTTGTCCTGACGATGAACCACACTAGTTGGTTCGAAACGCGTAGACAATGATCTTTTTATGTGAATTACGCCGAAGCTCTTTTTACAAATATGATGGATCACAGAAGCCTCAATTCTACAACTACCATCATCTTTATATTTATTAATTCATAAACTTAACCAATTATTTATATATATATGTTTGGAATTTTTTTAGGTATACTTTCCTGTAAATTAATTTGTATTTTTAACATAAATTTTGTTTAAGTCCTCTCATCCCATGGGTACGTTTGATATTAAATTATTTTTTTTTCTTCCATGGCTAAAGAGAAATAATTTTTATAGCAGAGGCAGTACATATGCGTGGGTCCGCCGTTATGACTTTCCATCATCTTGCATACGACGTTACGGCTCACGGGTATTATTAACCATCCTTGTCCGAATTTGGCATCTACTGCATCAAGGAAATCGAAATCGTTCTGTAGCTGTGGGCCGGGTAAGCGCAATTATATTGCCCGAAGCGCAACGCAATAAATGAAAATGGACGAAAGCACGGACACAATTATATAAATACTTTGACAAAATTTTGCAGCTTAAAAATCCCAGAAGAAAATACTTCAGACCTCTCATTCTCTCTCGCTCTTGCATTTAATGATTGGAACACTAAATCAACGCACAGAAAATTTACGTTGAATCTTGATGAACATAACTTGCAAGTTTGGATATCAAATCATCAACTAGTCGCAACAGATTTAGCTTTTACTGTGTGGAATAGGAGAGGCGGGGACCGCCATCACGGCTATCATCCTTTATCGCTGATGGATTGCAAGCAGTGTTTGACTCCAATGCATAATTTCTACTTATGCAGGCTTCTGAGATACTCTCTTCGCGTGTACTCTCAGCAATGAGCAACACTCAGAATAACAGTACCGATAAAAAGTATTAAGCACGACGATGAGAGGTTTGGTATGGAACGAAATCACAATGATGGAATATGCCAATTGTGACGTCCAAATTTACCAATGGAGGAGCCCAATAAAACATGAACAGGAAACCACGTTCGCTCACTGAATGGGAACGAGTATCATTGTCTACGCCTGTAGTGACAGCAATCTTACCTTTTCAATTTGTCAAGCTGTAAATTTCAAAGTATTGTTCCATCGCATTGGAGCAACTTTTGTCTCCTTCCTTTGATGTTAGTGATGGTGAAAAACATCGATATAGGTGTTGATATAATAATGTATTCATTTTTCTCAGCTTCCTTTGATATTAAGGAATGTGAAATTGAGAAACATCGATATAGTTTGTCAAACTTATTTATAACAAAGTGAATACATTGCCACAGAATATACCTTCTTTCTCTTTAGAGGGAAGGAACTTTCTTTCTAGAAGGAATGAAACGTGAATACAATGCCATTTTGACAGATTGTTCATTGGTGTCAGGTCCGAATGCCTTTCGAAAAGTGGATAATTTGCGGTGTCGGACGGGAACGCATTTTGTACAAACGTCTGACTTTGTAGCCTCTCAAAATTGAATATGAACATGCCATCGCATTGCGGACCGAGGTGGTGAATGTTAAGCAAAAGAAGGTTGTATCTTTTATTATTATTGGAATTTGATGTGATATTTTTCGCTTATAACCGCAATTCTGGAATCGTATTATCATTTTTCGTATTTAATGTTAGAATGAATTTAACTTCCTTCAAGATTTTTATTACAACCACATGTATAATGCTAATTTAATTATAAGTGAATCCATCGAAAATGATTTGAACTGATTTTAAGTTAAAACTGTAAGTTACACCATTGACTTTTTATATGCACAGAGAAAATGTAGGTAAATCAATTTGATTTTAGATGAGCCGATGTCTCAATCACTTGCCTTTCGGGCTATATTATTTTAATAGTCTTGCCTGAAAGGCAAGACTCCTGCTGCACAAATCTGATTCAAATCTTTTCCTTCCATCAATCTACTGAAAGGCAAAAGGAAAATTCAAATAATCCGAATCTTTTCCTTCCACTAATCTCCAGACATTAAAATTTGATCTTGAACCTGTATAATGTTAGAAATTCAAATGGTCCGGACTACAAATAACACCTGTATAATGTTAGAAATTCAAATGGTCCGGACTACAAATAACAAATGGTCCGGAATACAAATATAGGACATTAAAAATTGATCTTTTGACCTGTAGACTTCAGAACAACACATTCCTTGACTCACAGGCATAGGGCTGTTTAGGCCCTTTTTCGTAGGTGGGACGTACTATTTTTTGTGACCAACCGCTTGATGCTTTGGCCCTTGCTCGATGCGGACAAGCGACTACGTTGATGGTGCCCCCCTTATCGAGAGTTCAATTCCTCACCCTTGCCCGATGCGGACAAGCAACTATGTTCCTACGAGATTAGCCATTTGACCGTGGCGGAGGTTTTGGAATATTGGGGTGGATAAGGAGTTAGGGTAATGCGTGCACTTCAAACAGAGACTACATGCACGCACTTCTCGTGGCACGGGCACTACCCGACCTGCCTGTGAATGCCACTACCCTAACAAGCATGAATAAGCTCAAATACCTCCCCTCCCTGCAAGGACTATATCCCCCCCTGGACCCTTGCCAATTGCATATGATCCCTCATAGGCTGCTTACTGCAAGATGAAACAGATGATGACAAACCAGATCTCTCTTTGTTAGATACGGGTTAAAGCTAGGTAGATCTTTCAATACCCTAAAGAGTGTAGTCGACGCACTATAGCTTTTAAAATCTATAGTGCGTCGAATACACTCTTTAGGGTATTGAAAGATCTGCCTAGCTTTAACCCATATCTAACAAAGAGAGATCTGGTTTGTCGTCATCTGTTTCATCTTGCAGTAAGCAGCCTATAAAAATAGATCTGTAGTCATCCTCGAAATTTGGACCCACAAGCGTGTCCCTCCTCTCATGTGTAGTTCATTCTACATTTTGTTGTGCGAGGGGTGTGGAGAATGGAGTGGAGAGAGGTGCAGCGAGTTCACTGTCTCTCTGCGGTGAGAGTTTCCCACGGGGTATGGCAAAGGGATGAGGTCAAAGCTAGGGGTGATTCTGCGCTGTACAGATGAAGACAGGCATGGTGGTCCTGGGTTGGTCGTCGTCTCACGAATTAAATGGACCATACTTGTACGCGGTAGGGTCAACGCAGGTAATATTGAGTCTTGGGGAAACACTGAGCCGTAAGCCGTTGGTCACAAAAAATAGTACGTCCCACCTACGAAAAAGGGCCTAAACAGCCCTATGCCTGTCAGTCAAGGAATGGTGTTTTGAAGTCTACAAGTCAAAAGATCAATTTTTAATGTCCTATATTTGTATTCCGGACCATTTGTTATTTGTAGTCCGGACCATTTGAATTTCTAACATTATACAGGTGTTATTTGTAGTCCGGACCATTTGAATTTCTAACATTATACAGGTTCAAGATCAAATTTTAATGAAGTCGACTTGCTCGGCCTCTAAACAAGCTTATGACATAAAAAGACCCATGTGAGGGGCTTCTCGACGAATAGGATTCCACAAGCGACGGTTTGATTATCCTAGCCAGTGTCTCTATAGGTCTCTCCTCCTGAACGAGTAGAAGAAGGCCCAGTACCGGCTATAAGAACCAGTGGAAAAAGTAATAGGGACCATACCTTAATACTTGACCTTTTAAGTTAAAACTGTAAGTTACACCATTGATTTTTTATATGCACAGAGAAAATGTAGGTAAATCAATTTGATTTTAGATGAGTTAGAATCAATGATTTTTAGTGAATCAATTTGATTTTAGATGATTTAGAGTGTGCTTATGGCACTATAATGAAGATATTATAGAAAAATAATAACTAGATATTTTATATATATATATATATGTGTGCGTGTTTTTTACTGATATTTGGTTAAGGAAATGAGAATAAATATAAAGTTATTTAATTTTTTGGTAAATTTGTTAATTGGAATATGATTGAACATAGGTTTTTTTAACTTTAGGTTTTTTTAATTAAGTTTTTTTTTTATGGGGTGAAATCATTAAGTCATGTCACCCATGTTATTTCTAATGACTATCTCTTATATATGGTTGGATATATCATCATTCTTCATTTTTAATTGATATTAATGTTTTTAATGGAAGCTAATCTATGTCAATGGACACTAAATTTTAATGGTGTAAGACATTATCTCTTCACTATGCTTGAGGAATTCTCTCATGGTTTCATTATCCATTTATCTAAGATGAATGTTAACAATTTCCTCAACCATTGGTTTATTTCTGAGATTAGATATTGTTAAAAACTGGAAGACATTAGATATATTCATCAAACAGGAGCTTCACCTGGAATGCTATACTTCTCATCATTAGACATCAAGAATATATATGGTTTACAAGCAAATAGGAGAGCTAGAAAAACGTCCTCAAATGTAAGAACTGAATCATAATCTAAGGCTCACACATAACAAATGAACAAACTCTCTCCAAGAATACATTTCTCCATTAATTTCAACACTCCCCCTTTAGGGAGAAAGGGTTCACTAGTACTCCTAACATCTCCCTAAATAAATCAAATTTAATTCTTGCAAGAGGCTTGATAAAAATATCTGCAACATTGTCACAAGTACTACAATAGTCAATATGGATATCCTTTGACTGAACCTTCTGCCTAACAAAGTGAAACTATGTATCAATATGCTTTGTGTTTTTATGAAACACTGGATTATTTGCAAGTTTGATTGAGCTCTCGTTGTCACATCTGGTAATGTTGCATCTTTTTCTTCTTCTCTGACATCCTCAAGAAGTCTCTCAACCAAACTGCCTCACACATTGTTGCACACATTGCTTGATACTCTACTTTTGTTGAAGACAATGATACATTGTTTTACTTCTTGTTGCTCCATGCAATGACCCTAGACCTAATGCTAAATGCATAACCTATTATGGATTGTCTATCATCCATATTTCTAGCTCAATATGAATATGAAAAACTGTCAATCTAACATCAAACAAATCAATATATTTGATACCAAAGTCTAAGGTTTCTTGAAGATACCTTAAGCTCACTCATGAACTGGCTTAATACACTGATTGCAAAAGCGAAATTCGGCCTAGTTGTAGTCAAGTAAATTCGACTCCTCTCTAACTGTCTATATAGTGTTGCATCGACCTCCTTAGGACCATCATTATTCTCAAGATTGGTGTTCTTTTATAAAGGAACCAAGGCAGCATTTCTCTCATCCATTACGAACTTTTTCAATAAGCTCCTCACATACTTTCCTTCAGACAGAAAAGTATGGCTAGAATCCCTCCAGACTTCAAGGCCCAAACAATAGTGTAACTATGTTAGCTCCCTATAATACTAGTGATTCCCCCATTACTATTATCATTATAGCCCTTATTTTTATTGTTGTGCCCCTATTGTCCCCATGCTGTTATTATTGTGCCCCATAGAAGCTCACTATTTTTATTGTTGTTTATTCTTGTTATGTCAGTTTTCATTATATTGTGACGCCTTAGACTCCTATATATAGAAATGAGATTTTGTCATTTGTATCATCCGGGGATTGTTCATTTTTGTAATATAAAGGAGGTTTCCCCTTCAAAGAGGATGATTTTGAAGTCGTTTCTCTATCTTTTCTTCTATTTTGTGAGTTGGTTGCATAACAATTGGTATCAGAGGTTTGGATTCTAGTGTTTCGCTGCTCCAAATAGGCCATTGTGGCATTTTCATTATAACATTTTTTAGTCAACGTTTCAGAAGTTGAAATTAAAACCCATTTGATCCAAAATTGCGAGGAACCTTGGGTCCAAATTTCAGATATATTCTATCTATATTTTGGAGATAGGATCCAAGGAAGTTAGTGTTTTTTCAAGCTCCCAAATTATGTCTCAAAGAGGTGACCTGGAGAAAATCGTCACAAATTTCTCTCTAAGCATCAGATTGAAATTTCGTAAAAAGTTACAGAAAGAGGATGACGTTTAGTATTTTGTGTATTGGTCTGAAGACCTATGGTCAAAAAAGTGACACATGGCACTTTGTACAAGTTTTCTCTACTGAGCCTATTGATAATCAAGTCATTGTGGGAGATTTGGCATAACTCTTCCTTGGAGAATCCAATCTTGATCTTGCGAGGTTGGAAAGAGGACTCAGAGGGCTACTGCAGGACACAATTTCAGACCTTGGAGATCTGCAATTATAGATATACAAAAAATTCAATATCGAGCTCCTATAAAGTGAAAAATAAAAGGCGTGTAGTTTTTTTTTTAAATTTTGCATAAGTTTGGCTGAAAAAATAGTTTGAAGGAATTCAAAGGGAATAGTGAAGAATTATTATCAGTAATTGATGCCCCGAAGAAAGAAAATGGAAACACCTAGTAAGAAACCCTAAACCTCTAGCATGACTCATGAAGAAGAGGAAGAAATGTAACATGATATATCAAAATTATAAGACCAAGTGCAACAAAATTCACTCTCACAAAAAGTAATAGGAGCTAAGATAGATGGTTTAAATAAAGGCGTGGAAGCTAAGATGGATGGCATCAAAGCTAAGATTGATGGTGTGGAAACTAAATGGATGGATTAAAGAATGACATGGAAGCTAAGATGGATGGTTTAAAGAAAGGTGTGGAAGGTAATATGGATGGTATAGAAGAAAAACTTAAAGGCGACATGGAAGTTTTGAAGACAGATTTGAAAAATTTGCTACAACAAATGCTTACTAATAACGAAATGTAGTTTTTAACCCCGTACAGAAATTACCTGCATATGAATTCTAAATCACAGGAAAAATAAAAATGCGAGAGCATAACACATAAAACACATATACATAGAGATTTACCACTGGATCCCCAAACCGGGACTACCAGCTTGATTTTTCATTATGTTCCTTTCAATGTTACAATACATATTTATACATGCCGAAGCATCCAATACCATGGACCGAAAACCATCGTTATCCAAAAAACATGTGTGAAAATCATGCACAAAACCATAGGTGGGTCCACCCAACCTAACATAGGGTCCAAAACCAAAATTTTCCAGGGCGCTGCCCCGGACCCCATAAAGTGGGGTTACGGGTACCCCTCAAACCCCCTGTTAACTATGTGGAAAGAATATAACACAACCCAACACGAAAGGGTAGTAAATGAAACTCATGATGAGAACAAAAGAAATGTTAATCTTGATTTCATAGACTCTAACGTTGGATTGAAGACCCACCATGTTTGAAATATCTATATGAAGAAGTTTGATGGCAAGGATCCTGTAACATGGATTGTATAGATGGGGAAATATTTGGACTCCATAATGTGCAAAACAGAAAAAAGGTATGCATTGCAACTTTATATTTGGAACCAAATCAGTTTGTCTAGTATCGATGGCTTTGCTCTCATAAACAAATTGTCACTTTGAAAATTTTTACAGAAGAAATGATAGCACATTATAAGGATACAAAAAGAAACAACTTTTTTAACCAATTGATAAATCTCAAACAAAAGGGTTCAATGATGGAGCACATTAAAGAATTCTAAAAATTGAACATAAGGGTAAAAGATATTCCATAGGAGCATAGGATTGATGTGTTCATAGGGACTTTAAAGGGTAACATACAACATGAGTTTCGCCTTTGGGAACTTGATTCATTGGAGAAGGAATTTAGGTTGGCAAGAAAAATGGAAAGAAAAATTATGGCAATAAGGAAGCCTACCACTAAAAACTATAAAGATGGAAGTGTTGTTCCCCCTAGCCTTTTACAACCTACAAGGTTGACACCACAACAATTGGAAGAAAAAACAGCAAAAGGGCTTTGTTATAGTTGTGATAGAAAATACACTAAAGGTCATAAGTGTGTTAAGAAGAACTGATTTTACATAGATTGTGAAGAGGAAGAAGGAAAGGAACAAGAAACGTCAAAAGAAGAGGATATACACTAGGAAAAAACATTAGAGAAAGAAGAAATGAATCCGACCATATCTTGTAATGCATTGGCCGGAGTTACCAATCCTCAAACTATCAAGATAGAAGGACATATCAAGAAGAGAAAGGTAATAGTATTGATTGATTCTGGTAGTACCCATAATTTTATTCATTGTAAGATAGCCAAGGAATTTAATTTATTCCTATATCTAGCACCAGAGTTTCAAATGATGGTTGCAAGTGGAGGAACCATAAATATCTCTAGAAATTGCCATAATATCAAGATATCCATGGGAGAATACGTATTGAATAGCCCAATGCTTTCCATTTCAATGGGTGGTACTAGTGTTGTACTAGGAGCCCAAAGGCTACAATCCATGGATACAAGATTTTAATTTTAAAGAACTTTTCATGAAATTTGTTTCAGAAGGAAAGGAAGTTCAATTTAGGGGGATCACAAGGAAATTGGAAAAGATAATCAGCTCTAACAGAATGACAAAGCTTCTAAAAAAAGAACAACGAGGCGTAATAGCACAATTATGTTTGTTAGAGGTTCCCACATCGAAATCATCTATTTCTCTATATCTCCAAAATGTCTTGGACAATCATTCCATGGTATTTGAGACTCCCAAAGGCCTCCCACTTATTCATGATCATGATCATGCTATTTATTTGATTCTAAGAAGTGTTCCTCCAAACATGAGGCCTTATAGATATTCTTATGCCCAAAAGAGTGAAATTGAACATATGGTTGTAGAAACGCTAGAGGCTGGTATAATTGAACCTAGCCAAAGATCTTTCTTTGCTCCAGTAGTATTAGTGCACAGGAAGGATGGATCATGGCACATGTCCGAATTATAGGGAGCTCAACAAGCTCACTATTAAAGATAAATTTCCCATTTCTACCATGAATTATTGTATGAATTGCATGGATCAATTTACTTCACCAAGTTGGATCTTTGTTCAGGATATCATCAAATCAGAATTAAGACTAAAGACATTTCGAAAATAGCTTTTAGAACTCATGAGGGTCATTATGAATTTTTGGTCATGCCTTTTGGCCTTACAAATGCACTTTCTACATTTCAAGATTTGATGAATTCCATTTTCAAACCCTTCCTTGGAAATTTTGTGTTAGTATTTTTTGATGATATACTAATCTACAATAAGTCTCGGAAGGAGCATGTTCAACATGTATAATTTTAAGTTAAACATGTATGTTACACCATTGACTTTTTATCTACACAGAGAAAATGTAGGTAAATCAATTTGATTTTATGTGATTTAGAGTGTGCTTATGTCACTATAATGAAGATATTATGGAGAATAAATATAGAGTTATTTAATTTTATGGTAAATTTGTTAATTGAAATATGATTGAGCAGATCATTAAATATTAGGTTTTTCTAATTTTAAGCTTTCTTAGGTGAAATCACTGAGCCATGTTACCCATGTTAGCTCTAATGACTATATGTTATATATGGTTGGATATATCATCATTCTTCAATTTAACTGATACCAATTTTTTTAATGGAAGCTAATTCTATGTCAATGGACACTAAATTTTAATGGTATAAGACATTATCTCTTAACTATGCTTGAGGAATTCTCTCATGGTTTCATTATCCATTTATGTAAGATGAATTTTAACAATTTCATCAATCATTAGTTTATTTACGAGATAAGATATTGTTAAAAAATGGAAGACACTAGATATATTCATCAAATTGAGAAGCTCACAGGTGAGGAGCTTCACCTAGAATGCTATAATTCTTATCATTAAACATCATGAATATATATAGTTTAAAAGCAAATATGAGAGATAGAAGAACCTCCTCAAATGTAGAAACTAAATCATAATCTAAGGCTCACACATAACAAATGGACAAACTCTCTCCAAGAATACATTTCTCCATTAATTTCAAAACTCTCCCTTAATGGAGAAAAGGTTCACTAGTACTCCTAACATCTCCCTAAATAAATCAAATTTAATTCTTCCAAGAGGCTTGGTAAAAATATCTGCAACATTGTCCCAAGTATCACAATAGTCAATATATATATCCTTTGACTAAACCTTCTCCTTAACAAAGTGAAAATGTCTATCAATATGCTTTGTGTTTTTATGAAACATTGGATTATTTGCAAGTTTAATTGAGCTCTGGTTGTCACATTCGATAACTTTTGCATCCTTTCCTTCTTCTCTGGCATCCTTGAGAAGTCTCGTCAACCAAACTACCACACACATTGTTGCACACATTGCTTGATACTCTGCTTTTGTTGAAGACAATGATACAGTGTTTTTCTTCTTATTTCTCCATGCAATGACCCTAGACCCAATGCTAAATGCATAACCTGTTATGGATCGTCTATCATCCATATTTCCGGCCCAATCTGTATTTGAAAAACCTGTCAATATAACATCAATTGAATTAGTATATTTAATACCAAAGTCTAAGGTTCCTTGAAGATACCTTAAGACACCTTTCGCTTCAACCCAATGATTCTCAAGAGGCTTTGATATGAATTGGCTTAATACACTGTTTGCAAAAGCCAATTCTGGCCTAGTTGTAGTCAAGTAAATCAGACTCCCAACTAATTGTCTATACAGTGTTGCAACGACCTCCTCGGAACCATCATTATTCTAAAGTTTTGTATTCTTCTATAAAGGCACCGAGGCAGCTTTGCACTCATCCATTATGCACTTTTTCAATAAGCTCCTCACATACTTTCCTTGAGACAGAGAAGTTTGGCTAGAATCCCTCGAGACTTCAAGGCCCAAACAATAGTGTAACTCTGTTAGGTCCCTATAATACTAGTGATTCCCTCATTACTATTGTCATTGTAGCCCTTATTGTTATTGTTGTGCCCTTATATTATTATTGTTATGTTGGTTTTGATTATATTGTGACCCCTTAGACTCCTATATATAAAAAGGAGGTTTTGTCATTTGTATCATCCAATAATTTTTCATTTTTGTAATATAAAGGAGATTGCCTCTTCAAAGAGGATGATTTTCAAGTCATTTCTCTATCTTTTCTTCTATTTTGCAAGCTACTTACATAACAATTGGTATTAGAGGTTTTAATTCTAGGGTTTCACTGCTCCAAATAGGCCACCGTGGCATTTTGGCTATAACATTTTTCTACGACATTTTCGAAGCTGAAAGTAAAACCCATTTTAGCCAAAATCTCGAGGAACCTTGGGTCTGCTTTTCAGATATATTCTCGCTATATTTTCAGAGATAGGATCTAAGGAAATTAGTGTTTTTGTAGGCTCCCAAATTATATCTCAAAGAGGTGACCTGGGGAAAATCGTCATAACTTTCTCTTTGAGCATCAGATTGAAATTTCATTAAATGTTACAGAAAGAGGATGACCTTTAGCTTTCTTTTTAATGGTCTTAGAACCTAAGGTCAAAACAGTGACACATGGCACTTCATACAAGTTCTCTCTACTGAACTAGTCTATAATCAAGTCTTCATGGGTGATTTGGCATAACTCTTCCTTGGAGAATCCTATCTTGATCAGACTTGTCGGGTTGGAAAGAGGACTCAAAGGGATACCACAATACACAATTTTAGAACTTGGAGATCTGTAATTATAGAGATACAAAAAATTCAATATCAAGCTCCTACAAAGTGAAAAATAAAAGGTGTAGTTTGGTTGAAAAAATAGTTTTAAGAAATTCAAAGTGCATAGTGAAGAATTATTATCACTAATTGATGTCCTGAAAAAAGAAAATGGAAACACCTAGTAAGCAACCTAAAAGCTCTAGCATGAATCATGAAGAAGAGGAAGAAATGTAACATGATATATCAAAATTAGGAGACCAAGTGCAACAAAATTCACTCTCACAAAAAGTAACAGAAGCTAAGATAGATGGTTTAAATAAAGGCGTGGAAGCTAAGATGGATGGCATGGAAGCTAAGATGGATGGCATGGAAGCTAATATGGATGGTTTAAAGAAAGACATTGAAGCTAAGATGGATGGTTTAAATAAAGACATGGAAGCTAAGATGGATGGTTTAAAGAAAGGTGTGGAAGCTAAGATGGATGGTATTGAAGAAAAAATTAAAGGCAACATGGAAGATTTGAAGATAGATTTGACAAAGTTGTTACAACAAATGCTTACTAATGGCGAAAGGGTAGTAAATGAAAATCATGATGAGAACAAAATAAATTTTAATCATGATTTCATATACTCTAATGTTGGATTGAAGACCCACCATGTTCCAAATATCGATATGAGGATGTTTGATGGCAAGGATCCCGTAACATGGATACTATAGATGGAGAAATATTTCGATCTCTATAATGTGCAAAACACAGAAGAGGTACACATTGTAACTTTATATTTGGAACCAAATCTGTTTGTATGGTATTTATGGATTTTCTATCGTAAACAAATTTTTTATGGAAGAAATGATAGCACATTATGAGGATACAAAAAGAAACACCTTTTTTAGCCAATTAATAAATCTCAAGACAAAAGGGTTCAATGATGGAGCACATTGAGGAATTCTAAAAATTGAATCTAAGGGTAAAAGATATTCCAGAGGAGCATAGGATCGATGTGTTCATAGGGACTTTAAAGGATAATATTCAACATGTAGTTCACCTTTAGGAACATGATTCATTGGAGAAGGCATTTAGGTTGGCACAAAAAATGGAAAAAAAATTATGGCAACAAGGAAGCCTACCACTCACAACTATAAAGATGGAAGTGTTGTTGCCCCTATCCTTACACCACCTACAAGGTTTACACCACAATAATTGAAAGAAAAAACAGAAAAAGGGACTTTCTACAGTTGTGATAGAAAATACACTAAAGGTCATAAGTGTGCTTAGAAGAGTTGATTTTACATAGATTGTGAAGAGGAGGATGGAAAGGAATAAGAAACCTCAAAAGAAGAGGATATACACCAAGAACGAACACTAGAGAAAGAAGAAATGAATCTGACCAGATCTTGTAATTCATTGGCTGGAATTATGAATCCTCAAACTATCAATATAGAAGGACATATCAAGAAGAAAAATGTAATAGTATTGATTGGTTTTGGAAGTACCCATAATTTTATTCATTGTAAGATAGCCAAGTAATTTAATTTCTTCCTATATGCAGCACTAGAGTTTCAAGTGATGGTTGCAAGTGGAGGAACCATAAATTTGTTTGGAAAGTGCCATAATATCAAAATGTCCATGGTAGAATATGTATTGAATAGCCCAATGCTTTCCATTCCAATGAGTGGTACTGATTTTGTACTTGGAATCGAATGGCTACAATCGTTGGGTACAAGCTTTTAATTTTGAAGAATTTTTCATGAAATTTGTTTTAGAAGGAAACAAAGTTGAATTAAGGGGGGTCACGGGGAAACTAGGAAAGATAATCAACTCTAACGGAATGACAAATCTTTAAAAAAAAGGAACAACAAGGTGTAATTGCACAATTATGTTCATTAGAGGTTCCCACATTGAAATCATATATTTCTCTAGATCTCCAAAAAGTCTTGGAAAATCATTCCAGGGTATTTGAGACTCCCAAAGGCCTCCCGCCTATTAATGATCATGATCATGCTATTCATTATAGATATCCCCATGCCCAAAAGAGAGAAATTGAACATATGGTTGCATAAATGCTAGAGGCTGGTATAATTCAACCTAGTCAAAGTTCTTTCTTTGCTCCAGTAGTATTGGTGCA
>APFE030140522.1:37618-69072 GCA_000404065.3 Pinus taeda | reverse complement strand
TCCAAAGCTTATAACCCTTTAAACCATCCTTATACCCAAAAAAGATGCACTTTTCAGATTTACTATCCAACTTGGTTTTTTTCTCCTTTGGAACATGTACATATGCATCACATCCAAATACCCTTAGAAGTGAAAGAGAGGGTGTCTTACCAGTCTATACCTCTTGTGGAGTCTTATCCTCCAACGTTGATGGAGGTGATCTATTGACTAGGAACATGATGTCTCCACTACCTCTACCCAAAATTCCTATCTTAACCTGACACCACTGAGCATGCTTCTTCCCCTTTCCATCAACTTCTTGTTCATTCTTTCCGCAACTCCATTTTTTCAGGTGTGTATGGAGTAGTCTTCTGCTGTGCTATACCAAAATTCTTATAGAATTCTTCAAATTCCTTGCTGTAAAACTCTCCATTGTTATCTGACCTTAGCACCTTTATCTTGTTCTTTGTCTGGTTTTCCACCAGAGCCTTAAATTATTTAAACCTATCAAAGACTTCAGATTTCTTCTTAAGGAATTATATCCACGTATTCCTTGAGAAGTCATCTATAAATGATACATAGTACATAGAATTACCCAGTGATGGAACCTTCACAGGTCCAATCACATCACTGTGCACAAGATCTAATATCTGTTTCACCCTCTTACCACCAAGGGGAAACTCACCCGATTCTGCTTCCCATATACACAATTTTCATAGAAATCAAAATCGAGAGAGCTATTACTCATACCTTCTACCATACCTTTACCATAAAGTATTCTAAGGCCCTTCTCTCTAATATGTTCAAGCCTTTGATGCCGCAGCATGGTCTTCTCTCCAAAGACTGTTAGATTTTCTGCTCCACTTTCAAGAACCACAAAACTACTGCAACAATCAAAACCAGTGCTACCTGCAGCTTGTAAGGAGTTCCAATCCAAACTCCCCGCATCAATACCAGTTCTCCTCGAACCATCTTGTAGGTATCCTTCTCAAACACTTTTTTTACACCTACATCATCTAGCTTGCTTACAAAAATTAGATGTTTGGCCAATGTAGGAATATGCAGAACACCCAGAAGTGTTCTACCCCTTCCACCTTGCAACTTCAACTTTTCTTTTCTGAGACCACCAATTCTAGCCTTCTTGTCATCCCCCAAGAAGACATCACCACCATCATATTTCTGATACTCGCAAAACCACTCTCTATGGGGAGTGAAGTGAAAGGATGCACCTGAGTCAATCAAGCATGCCTCATGATCTACATGTGTACTTGAAGAAGCCAAGTACATATCCCCACCTTCATCTAAGGTTGTTTTTTCCTCTGCAGAAGGAGCATCATCAGATCCCTTTCCTTTTTCAAGAGCTTTAGATTTACAGTCCCTTTTGCAGTTCCCTTCCTTTCCGCATTTCCAATACACCACCTTTACAGGTTTTCTTGGAGATTTAGATATCCCTCTATATTTAGATCTCCCACTCGTTGACTTATTTTTGTTTCTATTCTGGGACCATCCTCATAAAAATAAGGCATCACCATTCAGCCTCTGGATATTTTCTGTGTCATTTCCTCCATCAGCAAGAATGAGACTATTTCATTAAACTGCGAGGCAGTTGCATTTCCACCTATTGCAATAACCAGACTATCCCAAGAATCTGGTAGAGAACACAACAAACTGATGCACTTATCTTCATCTGAAATTTTGATATAAATAGATAATAACTGACTTAACATAGTATTAAATGCATTTAGATGCTCTATCACCGAGTCTCCATATTTCATCCTTAGGTTATACAACTTTTTCCGTAGGAATAGTTTATTCACCAGAGACTTAGATTGGTACAAAATCCCTAACTTGTCCCACAAAGCCTTAGCCATAGCTTCCCTTGGTACATTTAGCAATACTGAATCTGAGACACATAATTGTATTGTGCTCTTTGCCGTCCAATACAACTTCTTCCATTCTTCATCGACACTCTCATTGGTTTAGTGCTCGGATCTACCGCAATCCAATGATATTTATCCACCAACAGATCCTCCATCTTGAGTTTCCATAACTCAAAACTCTGACCATTAAATTTCTTGATCTCTATCTTTCCACTACTCACCATCTTCTTTTACCACCAAAATCGATCCCGTAGATCTCCCACTGACCAGGGTCTACTACAAGCCCGAGCGAAACCTCTCAATAACAAAGGCATCCCCTTGAAGACAAAACAACTCTGATACCAAATGTACCCCATACAGAAATTACCTGCATACAAATTCTAAGAATAGAAAATAAACAAATGTGAGAGCATAACACATAAAACACATATCCACAAAGATTTCCCCCGGATCCCAAAATTGGAACTACCAGATTGATCTTTCATTATGTTCCTTTCAATGTTACAATACATATTTATACATGCTGAAGCATCTAATACCATGGACCAAAAACCATTGCATCCAAAACCATGGACCAAAAACCATCGCATCCAAAACCATGTATGAAAACCATGCATAAAACCATAGGTAGGTCCACCCAACCTAATATAGGGTCCAAAAAAAATTTCCTTGGGGAGCTGCCCCACACCCCATAGGGAGGGGATACTAGTCCCCCTCAAACCCCTTGTGACACCCTTGCTGCACAATCGATGCAACGAAGGGGGGGCTCTGCCCCCCCTCTAACCCTCCGGTTAACTACGTGGGCTAGTCGTGGAAGGAATATAACACAACCATATAAATAAATGTCCCTTAAGCAAGCTAAGAAGGATAATAAAGTACCACCAAAGTATTATGGTATGTACAAGGTGTTGCAAAATATTTTTACTATGTTATAAAAATTGGAACTTCCTGCAGTCTCGAATGCACCCAGTTTTCCATGTTTCATACTTAAAGAAGGTTGTAGTGTTGGTTTGTATAATATTCTTTCCACAACTAGCTCTGGTAGTGAAGCCGGGGTGTTAGTGGGGCGTGGATAACTCCCCCTTTATTACACTAGGCACAGTGCGGGGGTCACAAGGGGGTTGGTAACCCCTCTCTACGAGATCCAGGGTAGCACCCTCAGAAATTATTTTTTCACCGTATATTAGGTGGGTAGACCTACCTATGGTTTTGTGGATGGATTTCACACATGGTGTTGGGTGTGATGGTTTTCAATCCATGGTATTTTGTAGATTCGGTCAAGGGAACTATGATTACGTTCTAATCTAGAGTTAATGGATTGGGGTTTATGGATGCTTTGACATGTATATATATGTATTGTAACATTGAAACGAACATCATGAAAAATCAATCTGGTAGTCTCGCTTTTGGGATCCAGGGGAAAATATTTGTGTATATTTTTTTTATGTGCTATGCTCTCACCATTGTTTATTTTCTATTTTTAGAATTCGTATGCAGGTAATTTTTGTACAGGGTTTAAACCTACATTTTGTATCAGAGCAGTTTTGGCTTCAAGGAGATGCCTTTGTCACTGAGGGGTTTTTCTCGTGCCTGTGGTAGACCTTGTTCAGTTGGATATCTGTGGGATCGATTCTTGTGGTGAAATAATATGATGAGCAGTGGAAAGATAGAGATCAACAAATTTAATGGTTAGAGTTTTGAGTCGTGGAAACTCAAGATGGAGGATCTATTGGTGAATAAAGATTAGTGGATCCTAGTAGATCTAGGTACTGAACCAACGAAAGTGTCTGATGAAGAATGGAAGAAGTTGGATCGAAAGGCAGAAAGCATAATGAAATTGTGTGTCTAAGATTCAGTATTGCTGAATGTATCAAGGGAATCTATGACGAAGGATTTATGGGACAAGTTAGCAACTTTGTACCAATCTAAGTCTCTCGTGAATAAATTGTTCCTACTGAAAAGGTTGTATAACTTGAGGATAAAAGATGGAGACTCGGTGACAAAGCATCTAAACACATTCAATACTATGGTAAGCCATTTATTATCTGTTGATGTTAAAATTTCAGGTGAAGATAAATGCATTAGTTTGTTGTGTTCTCAAGCAGATTCGTGGGATAGTCTAGTTGTTGCAATAGGCAATAATGCAACTCCCTTGCTATTTAATGAAATAGTCTCATCCTTGCTGACAGAGGAGATGAGACAGAAAAATATGGAGAGCCAAAATGGTGATTCCTTGTATGTACGAGGATAGTCCTAGAATATAAACAAAAATAAGTCCTCGAGTGGGAGATCTAAATCTCTAGTAAAACTTGTAAAGGTGTGTTGGAAATATGGAAAGGAAGGGCACTACAAAAGGGACTGTAAATATAAATCTCCTCAGAAAGGAAAGGGATCTAATGATGTTGCTTCTGCAGAGGCAAAAACCACCTCATATGAAGGTGGGGATGTGTACTTGGAATTCTTATTCAAGTACACATGTAGATCATGAGGCATGGTTGATTGGCTTAGGTGCATCCTTTCACTTCACTCCCCATAGACAGTGGTTTTGCGAGTATGAGAAATATGATGGTGGTGATGTCTTCTTAGGGGATGAAAGGAAGGCTAGAATCATTGGTCGTGTAAAAGTCAAGTTGAAGTTAAAGGTGGAAGAATTAGAACACTTCCAGGTATTCTACATATTCCTACATTAGCCAGAAATATGATTTCTATAAGCAGGCTGGATGATGTAGGTGTAAAAATAGTGTTCAAGAAAGATACATGCAAGATGGTTTGGGGAGAATTGGTATTCATATGGGGAGATTGGATTGGAACTATGTAAAAGCTGCAAGGTAGCACTCTTATTGATGCGTGCAATAGTTTTGTGGTTCCTGAAACTGGAGTAGAAAATATAATGGTCTCCAGAGAAAAGACCATGCTATGGCATCAAAGGCTTGGACATATTAGAGAGAAAGGCCTTTGAATACTTCATGGTAAAGGTACGGTAGAAGGTTTGTCTAATAGCTCTCTGGATTTTGATTTCTGTGAAAATTGTTTATATGGGAGGAAGAATCGAGTGAGTTTCCCCTCTAGTGGTAGGAGCACGAAACATATATTAGAGCTTGTGCACAGTGATGTGTTTGGACCTATGTTGGTCTCATCACTCGGTAAGTGTGTTTACTATGTATCATTTATATATGAATTCTCAAGGAATACATGGATATATTTCCTCAAGAAGAAATCTGAAGTCTTTGACAGGTTTAAAGAATTTAAGTCTCTGGTGGAAAACCAGATAGAGAAGAAGATAAAGGTGTTGAGGACAGGTAATGGTGGAGAGTTTTGGAAGAAGGAATTTGAATATTTTTGTAAGAAGTGTGATATAGCATGGCAGAAGACTACTTCATACACACATGAGAAAAATGGAGTTGTAGAAAGAATGGACAAGATATTAATGGAAAGGGAAAGAAGCATGTTGAGCAGTGTTAGGATATGACAAGAATTCTGGGCAGAGGCAGTGGAGACTGCATGTTACCTGGTAAACAGATCACCTTCATCAACGTTGGAGGATAAGACTCCACAAGAGGTATGGACTGCTAAAAAACCTTCTCTTTCACATCTAAGGGTATCTGGATGTAATGCATATGTACATGTTCCAAATGAGAAAGGAATAAAGTTGGATAATAAATCTAAAAAGTGCATCTTTATTGGGCATAAAGATGGTTTAAAATGTTATGATATTTGGAACCCAATAACAAGGAAGGTTGTGTAGATCCGAGATGTGGTGTTTAGAGAGGTGAAAGATGTTATTAAACATGAATTCCTACCAAAGGAATCTGAGAAGATGGAGTTTGAGCTAAAGGAGGAAGAATCAAACTCTACAACAGAAGAGGAATAAGAAGATGAAGAGCCACAAACTACGGTTGTGAGAAGATCACTTCGAGAAATAAGGTAGATAGAAAGGTATAGTCTATCTACCTTCTATTCAAATTTTGATTTATCTATTACTCATGATGATCCCAGAACAGTGAGGGAAGCAGTAGATTCAGAGGATGGAAAACATTGGAAAGAGGTTGTGGTTGATGAAATGTCATCTTTGCACAAAAAAGAGTCTTGGGATCTGGTGGAGTTGTCAGCTGGAAGGAAACCCATTGGAAGGAAATGGGTGTTCAATAAGAAGATGAATGCAAAAGGAAAGGTGGAGAAATAAAAGCTTAGTTGGTAGTGTTAGAAAATTATATATTACAGAGCAATGGAACACATAAAATATATTGCAGAAATATAACAAAGAAAACACATAAAACAAGAGAGATAGATATATGTGGTTCACCCAATTTGGGCTACATCCATGGATAAACAACAATTCCTTCCTTTTATATTATCTAGCAAAATGAAGAGATACAACCTACAATAGATTTTCTATAATTCCCTCTTTTCTCTCACACAATCTCCTCTCTCTTTCTTGCTTAGAATACAGATCTACATAGGCACAATACAATTCCCTCATATATAGCGAGGGGTTTCCTTCTAGGGAAAAAAACCATAAATTAAACATAACTTCTACCATAAGATTTCTACCTAATGAACGATCTAGATTGACTACAAAATTACAACATTTTACAAGGAAATTTTACATCTATTTTTAGCTTCGGGGGTGTTGTCCCTAATCCCCTGCCAAGGGGAAGGGCGGGGGGGGGGTGCAGCTCCCAATAATCATCGTTGCCCCCCACTAGAACCCCCTAGCGGCACACATAAATGGGCGGCACAATACGGACTGGGGTGCAACGTGACGATGCCTCTATATAAAGAAGATAACCAGGCTCCACACCAACAGGTAGCAAAAGTTTATTCCGAGGTGTCAGGAACTGATTTTGGTGATACTTTTTCTCCTGTTGCGAAATTAACTTCTATTAGATTACTTTTATTTGTGGCTACTATTTTTTATTCTGAGGTAGAATAGATGGATGTGAAGACAACACTTCTTCATGGGGATCTAGAAGAAGAGATCTACATGAAGCAACCTAAAGGCTTTGCGATGAGGGGTAAGAAATAACTGGTATGCAAGTTAAAAAGTTCTTTGTATGGGTTAAAACAGTCACCAAGGATGTGGTATCAGAAATTTGATACATTTATATGGGGACTTGGCTTCACGAGAAGCAAAGCATATTGTTGTGTATATTTTAAAATAATTGGTGACCATGTTATTTATCCGGTCTTTTATATGGATGATATGTTGCTGGTTAGAAATGACAAAGAAAATATCTAGGGCTTGAAGACACAACTGTCCTCCAAATTCAACATGAAAGATATTGATGCTGCAAACTATATTTTTGGCATTGAAATTAAACGAGATCAGACAAGAAGCTCTGGTTAAACCAGAGGAAGTATGTCAAGACAATATTACATAGGATTAATATGCACTATAGTAAACCAGTGAAGGTTACTATTACTATAGGTGTAAAGTTATCTGCTGAATAGTGTCCCAAGACACAACAAGAGGAAGAGGAAATGTCTTGTGTTCCATATGCAAGGGAAGTCAGTATTCTGATGTATGCAATGGTCTATACTAGAACAGACATTGCACATGCAGTGGGAGTATTAACCAGGTTCATGTCAAAACTATGAAAGGAGCTTTGGACAATAGTGAAGTGAGTTTTCAAGTATTTGCATGGCACTAGTGATTATGGTTTGTGCTACTAAGGAAGACCAGGATTGGACAGAGTTTTGGACACTCATGGCCTTGTTGATGTAGACTGGGTTGGAGATCTAGATCAAAGACGATCTACAAGTGGGTATGTGTTTAGCCTATTTGGAGGTGTAGTCATTTGGATGAGTAAGAGAAAATATATAGTGGCACTATCAACTACAGCGGCAGAATACATGGAAGCCACTCATGCAAGCAAGGAAGTTGCTTGGTTGCAAATATTTTGTTTGAGTATGGGGGTTAGTACAATGAGATATAAGGATAGACTGTGATAGCCAAAGTGAAATTTTCTTGGCAAAGAACCTTTCTTATAACTCAAATACAAAGCACATTGATGTTCAGTATCACTTTGTGAGGGATATGGTAGAAGACAAAAAGGTGTTGCTAGTAAAGGTGGACACTTTGAAGAATATTGTAGATGAATTGACAAAGTCTGTGAGCACTGAGAGGTTCTCTTGGTTTAGAGAAACAATGGGCGTTGCAAGGCTAGATCAATGACTAAGCTCTTTTGTGGCCCCCCGTGGAAAGAAAACAACAAGTTGGAGAATGTTGGGTTGTGTTATATTAATTCCACAACTAGCCCTAGTAGTGAAGTGTTAAAATTGGAAACTAAGGCCAAACTCCATGTGGGTCATCTTATTTCCAGCAGCTGATATTTTTCTTGGATCCCTCTCATAGAGAGGTGTACGATTGATCTAAATATCATCCGATTCTGATAAGTGTTCATGGAGATATGAATTTATTTGTGTTATGGGACAATTCATCAAGGTCGGCTAGCAACCAAATAACCCCCACGTGTGCTCAAAGTTTTAGTATAAAAGGAGGTGACTTGATAGTCATTTTTATGCACAACTCTCTTGAGATTTCTTCTTCTCAACTTGTTTTGGTTTTTAATAGAAAGAAGAATCTCTAAGGGAAAAAAATTGTCCTAGAGGATGCTCCAAACACAGTCCTAGATGATGCCCTAGCTGCTCTTCACATGACCTAGATCTAGGAGGCAATCATCCCTAATCCTCTACGCTGTCAAGGAAGACAACCCTAATCTAATACACTGTTCCAAGGGTGACCCTAATTGCAGTTATGGAGATGCCCTAAATACACATCCATGCATAAGGAAACTCGACTAATGGAGAAAAGACTACCTTTGTTTGGGCCGTAGGTAGGAGGGCACTTCAGCGAAGGAGGGAGGCTTTTCAGGAGCCTTTTCGTGACTATTGAAGGGTTGTTTTCACCCACATGCAGGCTGAGTATGAAGAGGTAATACTGCAGTTCTGTTGGGGCACATTTTATGGACATGTATCTCTTTTTTGAGTAGGCCGTGAGCATGGAAGGTTTGGGTAGGTTGTAGGTCTTAACACCGAAAATCAGGGCATGCGTAGGACTATTTAAGGGTATTAAAGTGCTCAAATCAGCAACTTGGAGGCAAAGGATAGTTGTGGAGGAAGTTGCAGCTATTTAAGGGACTGTGTGGGTATGTTTTAGGACTGACATGGGCCATAGTGATGCCCTAACCAGAACACAGTCGTAATAGCAATGTGTACATGTTGATGACAACCTTGTGTGTATCCTAAGACTATGGGATCATAGTCTATCTAGCTACTGGGCTAGGCCATAGGCCATAGCCAGCAGCTAAGGCAGTGTGGTAGTGTGACTAAATCAGTGTGTTAGCGTGACAGAAGGAGTGTGGTAACTAACAAAAGTAATTCCCCTCCTTATGTAGGAGGTGGACAACATTCGAGGAGATGTAGCATAATGGTTGGATACTACATTGTTGATGCACCATGTTTAGAGACATCCCATGGATGCAGCTACATATCTAGATGCAGCAGTTGGATGCAGCAGGGTGTGAGAAGCAGAAGGATGATGAGGTATTGCAACATGCATTTGGGTGCAACATAGTGCGATGAAGATCTCAAAATAGTGCAGCATGAGGAGATGTAGTATAGTGATGGGCACAATCATGATTAGTGAAGCATGATGATATGCAACATAGTGATAATGGGCGTAGCATGGTGCAACACAGTGAGGTGCAGCATGATGATGAGGTGCAACACAATGATAGGTGTAGCATCGTGATGGAGTCACCTTGGAGAATGAGTTGAAGGAACATGTCTTCAATTGAGTTCAGCTACCTCACGTATCATCTTCTTAGAGATGATGTATGCTCCTATTTAGATAAGTCAAAGTGTTGACTTATGTTGTATATGTACTATCTCTCTCTCTCTCTGCTGAAATATTGAAGAACATATAAGAAGAATTGATCAAGGGTTTCCCCACATTGGGGTTTGTCCCTGGCTAGCACCACATCGTGTGTCCTCTTGTCTTGTCTTGTATTCTGCAATTTATGTTTATGTTCTATCTGCAATTTACTATTATGCTGATGTGATTGCTAATCTAGAAAATATATTGAGTTAACTGTGAAAATTGAAATAAATTTCTCTAAGCATAGAACATACCTTAAATTAACATGGTATCAGAGCTGAGGTGAAGATAAATCCCAAGAAAGAGTTAAAGAGAAATCACCGAAGATAGTTGGGAAAGGAAAAAAGGCTCAATGGGATCCTCATCCCCCTTCAAATTCACCAATGATGAAGTTGAAGCAGAGAAGATTATCAGAATGGCGCAACAAAAGCTTCAGATGGCCTACCTAAAGATCACTTCAATGGGAAGTCTGGATCTAAGGGTGGAAGGAAAGGTAGACGCTTTGTTTGTAATAATTTCGTCCATTATGCGAAGGAGTGTCTGAATGGTAGGGACACATCACTTGGTGATGGTAACAATCATTCCAGGGACATCTTCAATGATCAGAGGAATGACAGGTAATGCTAGTCATCAAGGAAATAGTCAACTCTTCAAAGAAAGAAAGGAACCCCAGGTGTGAAGAATCAAATGATGTTGTATTGGCCCTCTCCTCCAAACTCTTTGGGAATCTGTAGTGCTTCAAGGCACTTCATCGGATAGAAGTGTTCTCTCTCAAATTTGGTAGAGATGGAAACAATCATGGGATTATACTTGGAGTCAATGCCACTTATGCCAGAAAGGGTGTAGAGAATGTTACCCCTCAATTGGATGAGGGTAACTTCATTCATTTACGAGAATATCTTTATGTACCTGATCACAAGAAGAACTTGGTGTCCATTTCGAAAATGGAAGCCAAATGCTTCAAGGTGGCATTCATCGATGGAAAGGTACGTGTTTGAAAATGGAATTTCAAAGATTCTTTTACTCATAGGTTCAAGGTTGGAAATCTGTATCAAGTTGTAGGAAGTCCATTGGGGACCATGTCAATTGACACATCTCTTCTATAGCACCGGAGTTCTGCTTATTATGGGGCCCTTCCCAATGTGAGTTAGATGGTGACAAGGATGCCTGAATTCAAGAAAGAACATGAAGGTACATGTTTGAGATGTACCGAAGGAAAATCTTACAAGGGAACCGTTCCCCTCATGTAGCAGGTCCACAACAACCTAAGGGGTTTGAGATTCATGATCGGGAATCTCATTTATATAGGTGGAAGAAAGCCCTCTATGGCTTGAAGAAAAACACCTCAGACTTAATATCAGAGGATTGATAGTTTTCAGATGAAGCTGAGATTCACTAGGATTGAAGTCAATTCAAATATTTTCTTGAAGGTTGTGGATGATAGAACTCTCATACTGACACCTTCTGAGGATGACCTCTTTCTGACACGTGCAGACCCTCTCATTTTCAAATGTAAGAGGGAGTTGGATTCTGAATTTGAAATGGTGAATTAGAAGCCCATGACTACTTCGATGGAGCTTAATTTTCAGAAGTTATGTGGTAGGGATGCTGGAGCTAATTTGCGAAATGCCTATCAGTTTCATAAACTCATTCTAGCATTGATGTTCTTGGTTAACTCTCATCTGGATATATGTTTTGCAGTTAGCTTGTTGAGCTCATACATGGTTGAGCCTCATTAGATTAGTGCCAAGAATGTTCTGAGATATCTTTAGGGCACAATGGATTGATATACACTCTCAGAAATGTGAAGTTTCATGATCATTCAAATGTTGACTGGGTAGGCAGTGTGGAGGATTGCAAGACCACTTATGAGTGTTGGTTCTCTTTGGGTTCTGCTTCAATATCCTAGATGAGTAGGAAGTAGAAAACGCTTTCTTTGAACATGACTGAGATCGAATACATAGCTACGATCATGTTGAAAATAGCATTAATAAATGATAAACAAAGAATACAGAAATTCCAATTTTAATTTTCCCTTGAAATAAAATTGTGAATTAAAATCGAATTTAGTCTCACCAGCTGGTTGGAAATAATTAATTAATCCATTATGGATTAATTAGTTGGAGAAATTCAAGTTAGAAGTATTTTTGAAGTCATGTAAGATTTATCCCTTAAATTAAGGAGATTATCCCTTAATTAAGGATATAAGATTGAGTTATATTTGAGTTTTAATTAGTTAGCTCAGTTTACTGAGATAAGTCTAGTTAAATTAGTTCCAAATTGTTTGAGGAATTAATTGTGAGTTATTAGTCAGTTGATGCATGCATGCACTCAACTAGTGTACTCTAGATAACTGAAGATTCCCTCATCAAAAAATCGTGCATGTATATTTTGAGAAAGATCCAGTTGAGCTAAATGTCAAGGAAAGTGTATTATCAGTTGCATGTGTTTTCCTATAAAGGAAACTCATGCATGTAGTCAAGGTAAGGTTCCTTCAGGATTGCACAGTTCATACGAGGTTTGAGATCAATGTGAGAGATCAGTGTTCCACTTGGGTGAGATTTTTCCACATGGTAATAGGAGGATCACCTAGGAGAAATAGTGCAGGGAAATAGGAGCTTGGAGGGTAGAGGAGAAGGCTTGTGAGAAGCTTTGATTGTCTTTGAACATCCAGGAGGATTGTACTGAGAGTTGGCTAGCTGTGAGAGCTAAGGCTTTGTATAATTATGATGTATTTCCACCTTGTATGATAATAAAGATAGTGGGGTTCTTAGCTGAGGCTTTCCCTTGAGTATTTTCTGTGTTTCCTGTGCATTGATTCTTCTTCTTCTTCTAGTTATATGTGTTTAGCTCGATCTTGCTCAATTTTAATCTTTCACAAAGTAAATTAATAGTAGAAGTAGATAATGGTATTTTTCTTTGGTTATATTGCATTATCGGGTTAATCTACAGGCATATTTTCTACAGAGATGTTAGAGGTAGATTTGTAGAGAATTTGTGAATTTCTACATGGTATTGGAGCCAAGTTTGTCAGAGATGTGAAAATTATATGAGAAGAGAACTTGAAGTTTGAAGTTTGGGGTTGCAGGTGCAAATCGAATTCATATCATACATCAATGTTTGCCAATGCCATTCTATGTCTTGAGACTCGAGTATGCCTTGGAAGGTAGCTCGAATTACATAGCATGGAAAGATCACATGGAGGTTGTATTAGAAGACAATGGCTTGAAGGATTTCATTGATCAAGAAATCCCAAAGCCAGGTTCAACTAATGCACAAGAGTTGGCTGAGTGGAAAAAGTGTGTGGCAAGGGTGAGACAGATCATCCTTGAGGGAGTTCAAGACCATATTGTCTCAAGTCTCCATGGGAAGGATACTCCATATTCAATGTGGAAGACATTGAAGGACCTCTACCATAACAATAGCGACTAGAGGAAACTTGTGCTCAAGGATAAGCTTCAAAGAATCAAGATGAAGAATGATGATACTATTTCCACATATCTGAACAAGCCCACCACCTGCAGAGATGAGCTTAGCAGTGTGGGAATAACTTATACCGATGATGATATGGTGAGCCTCGCTCTCCTTGGCCTTCTAAAGAGTTGGAATAGCTACCAAGACTCTATGAATGGAAGGGAGAAATTTCCGGATTGGGAACGACTGTGGTCGGATCTGATGTAGGAGGATATCAGGAGGAAAAAACGAGATGGTTCTTCATCCAAGGATGAGGATGAAGAAAATTTGGCCTTAGTGAGTAAGGCAAGGAAAGGGAAGGGGAAGGATTCCCATTCCAAATCGAATTCTTCTCATGGAGGGAAGAAGAGTGACAAGTCTAAAGTGAGATAATTTAATTGTCATGAGATGGGACATTATGCAACTAGTTGCCCATTAGAGAAGTCCAAGAAGGGATCCTCAAATGGATCAAAAGGTAAGGTATTAGCCTCTTAGTTAGAAATGGACTTTACCCACATCACATGCAGGGTGTCATCGATGATGGGTTCTGTTTGGTATCTTGACAGTGGAGCCTCATTCCACATGACGAATGTTAAAAGTTTATTCAGTGACTTTGAGGAGAAAGACCTATAAATGTGCATAGAGATGGGTGACAACAAAAGGTATAGTGTTTCAAGAGTGGGTAGGGTTGTTTTTCAAAGGGAGCATGGAGCTCCTATCACCTTGACAGATGTGAAGTATGTGCCTAGATAGAAGAAGAACTTGGTATCCGTCGCGATGTTGGAGGAAAATGGATACGATGTTGTCTTCAGTAAAGGAAAGGCATTCCTTAGACACATCACCACAAGACAGGTGAAATAGATCAGTTCACGAGTTAAGAACCTGTATGCTCTTAAGGTTCAAGATGCATGCAAAGCCTTGAGGAGCAAGGAAAATGTTAGAGACTTGAAGGTTGAGAGGGAGAGTAAATTACCTCTCAACATGTAGTCCCAGAAGAAGTCTAAAACAATTATGGAGGAGCCACAATTGGAGAAGTGGGCATAGGGATCACATGCAACCATACCTCCAAGCACGAGGTGGGGCGATGTGAAGTGATAGTCCCATGAAGGCTGAAGTTTGGTAGGGTCGATTGATGTTAGGGTTCAAGAGAAATAAATATGACAATCAAGAAATACACATTCAAACCATGTACACCATGATTATCTGGAAAACCCCAATTGGGGGAAAAACCAACCAACAATAGGTCTATTATTGTTCTTGGCTAAAATATAGCCAAACCGGCCAACAACCTGAGCTTTCACCGCTCAACCATGGCTGCCTACAATGGAGAATACACAAACCTTTTAAGGGCTTCAACTACATGTAATACCATGGGTTCAATACCATGAGTCACCAATACTAGTGCCCAAAACCACAACTGCTAACCATAACTTTTGACATAACCTCAACTCCACCATAGGGTCAAGTTTATCTAACAATCCTCCCTTTAAACTGGACTTTGGGTTTTCCTTTGCCAAATCTAGCCAAATTTTCCAAGTGAGACAACCATCACTCACCTCCAGGCCCTACCCAGTCAATGTTAGGGAATTTGATAATCTCACAAGCTGTCCTAGTTCAGCATGCTTCATCATAACACCACATGCATCCCCATATCACCCAAGCGGACGTTCAGACTTTACCAATGATTTACTGGGGTACGCATGCCTTACTAGGTCTTACAGTCGTATACCCATTTACATGAAAATTTCCATTTTATTTTTATTTTTTTACTACCTTGATCCACACACAACTTGAACTGCTACAAGTTTAACCATGCATTTCACCCTGTAAAACTCATATCGCACTATTTAACCCTTCTCTTGTAACTGGATTTTTATTTAAAATTTCTATTACTATTTCAAAATAGAAAATTTTCATTAACCATAAAATCCCTTCAACAAATTTCTCTTAAAAAAAAGAATTACCGGACTTTCTTGATTTTTTAAATTTCTAAAAAATATTCCCAGGGCTTGCATTTTCTTCTTGCTCCTCATTGAACGAGGCCTTGGAAAAGCCTTCAGACTTCATTTTCTTCTTGCTTGTCATTGAACCATCACTCAGCGGACATCACTAGTTTGTGCAACGAGCTATTGCTTTAACCAACACCACCACGGGAACATTTCGAACAACTATCCAAGGCCCTTGTCAACCAGAGCTTTGATACCACTTGTTAGGGTTCAAGAGAAATAAATATGACAATCAAGAAATACACATTCAAACCATGTACACCATGATTATCTAGAAAACCCCAATTGGGGGAAAAACCAACCAGCAATAGATCTATTATTGTTCTTGGCTAAAATACAGCCAAACCGGCCAACAACCTGAGCTTTCACTGCTCAACCATGGCTGCCTACAATGGAGAATACACAAACCTTTTAAGGGCTTCAACTACATGTAATACCATGGGTTCAATACCATGAGTCACCAATACTAGTGCCCAAAACCACAACTATTAACCATAACTGTTGACATAACCTCAACTCCACCATAGGGTCAAGTTTATCTAACAATTGAGAGGTTTTATCTCATGGATCGTTTCTTGCTATGGGAGCCCAAAGTACATAGTAGCGGGAGGAATCAGTGGGATTGATATAGTCAGAGATCAAAGTGATAGAGGCTATAGAAGTCAGATGCTGAAGAGCAGAGAGAAGGATTAACAACAGTGTAGAAAGGCAGAGTCATCAGAAGTGCAAAGTTTTCAGTTGAGAGAGGCAATAGCAGTCAAAGACTTTGATGACAGATGCATCATACTAATTTTGGTTGGATGTTTTTTTTGTTTTTGGAGTTGCTGGAGCAACAACACTAGAGAGAAGTGTTGCATGCATAATATTCCAAAGGTTCACAATTAGGATCAAGTTGAATTCCTTTCTTGTTGAGAGGGAGTGTTGAAAATAGCAATAAGAAATGATAAAAATAGAATCTAGAAATTCCACTTTTAATTTGTCCTTGAAATAAAATTGTGAATTAAAATTGAATTTAGTATCACCAGCTACTTGGAAATAATTAATTAATTCATTATGGATTAATTAGTTGGAGAAATTCAAGTTAGAAGTCTTTTTGAAGTCATGCAAGAGTTATCCCTTAAATTAAGGAGATTATCCCTTAATTAAGGAGATAAGATTGAGTTATATTTGAGTTGTAAGTAGTTAGCTTAGTTTACTGAGTTAAGTCTAGTTAAATTAGTTCCAAATTATTTGAGGAACTAATTGTGAGTCATCAACGAGTTGATGCATGCATGCATTCAACTAGTGTACTCCAGATAACTGAAGGTTCCCTCATTAGAAACTCATGCATGCCTATTCTGAGAAAGACCCGGTTGAGATAAATGTTAAGGAAAGTGTACTATCAGTTGCATGTCTTTTCCTATAAAGGAAACTCATGCATGTAGTTAAGGTAAGGCTCCTTGAGGATTGCACAGTTCATATAGGGTGTGAGATTAGTGTGAGAGATCAGGGTTCCAGTTGGTTGAGAGCTTTCCACTTGGTAATAGAAGGATCACCCATGAGAAACAATGCAAGGAAATAGGAGCTTGGAGGGAAGAAGAGAAGGCTTGTGAGAAGCTTTGATTGCCTATGGGCATCCAAGAGGATTGTACTGAGATCTTGCTAGCTATGAGAGCTAAGGATTTTTATAATTCTGATGTATTTCCACTTTGTATGATAATACAAATAGTGGGGTTTTTAGCTAAGGCTTTCCCATGAGTATTTTCTATGTTTCATGTGCATTGATTCTTCTTCTTCTCGTTATATGTGTTCAGCTTGATCTTGCTCAACTTTAAGCTTCCACAAATCAAATTGATAGTAGAAGTAGATTATGGTATTTTTCTTTCGTTATATTTCATTATCGGGTTAATCTACAGTCAGATTTTCTATAGAGATCTTAGAGGTATATTTGTAGAGAATTTACATAATTTCTACAGAGTATGACCTCGTGTGAAGCTTTTCGGTTGGGGAAGTTCTTCAGTGAGTTGTTTGTACACATGATAGATACCACCGTGATGTTCTATTTCAACTACAGGGGGATTCAATTATTGAGGAATCCTGTATTCTATGATTTCTCCAACATATAGAAATCACATATCACTTTATTTGGGATATGGTACATCAATGAGCAAGAAGACTCCATTGCATTCAGACTGACATGTAGGTCACAGACATTATGTCGAAGCCCCGAGGAAAGGTCAAATTTGTGACTTTCTAGAAGAAACTGGAGTTGTTGAGAGACCCTCTTATGAGGGTCATGTATGATGCATGCATTGAGCTTTGAGAGCTCCAGGGGGCTTGGGGTACTTCTTGGAGTGAAAAGTGACCATAGGGTGACTCACCCTCCCCTAATGGTGCGTTGTATACATGGTGAATGGTTCAACCTTCCCTTGTGATACCCCGTGGTAATTTGTGGGTAGGATGAGTGGTTCTCTTGTCAAGGCATCCTACCCATGCACTTTGGGACTCATGGGAAGTACCTCTCATTTGGCCAATGAGCAGGGAAATGAGGATAGGGACCATAGTAGTACCAATGGATGCATCATGTATATACCATGCTCCCTATGCTAGGATGACTGAGACTGATCTGGGATCAATTGGAACTGACTTCGGGTCATTAAGAGTGTTCTAACTCACTCTCTATTGGAACTGATATGGGATGAGTAAGAGTGATATGACACACTCTCTGGAACTAACTTCTGGTCAATAAGAGTGATATAACTCACTTCCTCTTGGAATTGATCTGGGATCAGTAAGAGTGGTATGACACACTCTTTGGAACTAACTTTAGGTCAGTAAGAGTGCTATTGAGCACTCTCTTTATATGGGATTGACTTCGGGTCAGTAGTGAATGGTATGAGACATTCTCAATCAATTCTTCTTCTTCATGGTTTAGCAGAGTAGAGCAGAGAAGAGAAACACATAGTAGAGTAGAGCAGTGCAGGGCACTAATGGAAAATTCTGGTAGATGGATTAACAGATAGAGTTCTCCCTCGTTGAGAGGGAGTGTTAAAATTGGAAACAAGGGCCAAACTCCATGTGGGTCATCTTATTTCTGGTAGCTAATATTTTTCTTGGATCCCTTTCATAGAGAGGTGTAGGATTGATCAAAATATCATCCGATATCGATAGGCATTCATGGAGATATGAATTTATTTGTGTTATAGGACAATTCATCAAGGTCAGCCAACAACCAAATAACCCCCATGTTTGCTCAACGTTTTAGTATAAAAGGAGGTGATTTGATAGTCATTTGTACACATAGCTCTGTTGAGATTTCTTTTTCTCCACTTGTTTTGGATTTTAGTGGAAAGAAGAATCTCTAAGGGAAAAATGTTGTCCTAGAGGATGCTCCAAATGTAGTCCTAGATGGTGCCCTAACTGCTCTTCGCATGACCTAGATCTAGGATGCAGTTAGCCCTAATCCTCTACGCTATCAAGGAAGATATCCCTAATCTAATATGTTGTTCCAAGGGTAAGCCTAACTATAGTTATGGATATTCCCCAAATATGTACCCATGCATAAGGAAACTCGACTAAGGTAGAAAAGACAACCTTTGTTTGGGCCGCAGGTAGGAGGGCACTTCACCAAAGGAGGGATGCTGTTTAGGAGCCTTTCCATGATTGTTAAAAGGTTTTCTTCACCTACATGTAGGTTGAGTATGAAGTGGTGTGACCGCAGGTCTATTGGGGCACATTTTATGGACACGTATCTCTATTTTGAGCAGTTCGTGAGCATGGAAGGGTTGGGTAGGTTGTAGGTCTTAACACCCTAAATCAACAAATGTGTAGGACTGTTTGAGGGTATTAAAGTGCTCAAATCAGCATCATGGAGGCAAAGGATACTTGTGGATTAAGTCGTAGTTGTTTAAGGGACTGTGTGGGTATGTTTTAGGACTGGCGTGGGCCACAATGATGCCCTAACTAGAACACAGTCATAAAAACAATGTGTACATGTTGATGATAGCCTTATGTGTATCCTAGGATTGTGGGATCATAGTATATCTAGTTGTTGGGCTACACCATAGGCCACAACCAACAACCAAGGTGGTGTGATAGGATGACTAAACTAGTGTGATGACATGACAGAAGGAGTGTGGCAGCATGACAAAAGTAATGTCCCTCCTTATGCAGGAGCTGGAAAACATTCTAGGAGATGCAACATAATGGTTGGATACTACATGGTTGATGCAACATGTTTAGAGATAGCCCATGCATGTAGCTACATATCTAGATGCAACAGTTGGATGCAGCGTGGTGTGAGAAGCAGCAGGATGATGAGGCATTACAACATGCATTTGGGTGTAGCACAGTGCAATGAAGAGCTCAATATATTGCAACATGAGGAGATATAATACATTGATGGGCACAATCATGATTAGTTAAGCATGATGAGATGAACCATAGTGATGATGGTGCAGCATGGTGCATCATGATGATGAGGTGTAGCACAATGCTAGGTGTAGCATGGTGATGGAGTCACCTTGGAGAATCAATTGAAGAAACATGTCTTTAATTGAGTTTAGCTACATTATGTATCATCTTCTTAGAGATGATCTATGCTCCTATTTAGATAATTCAAAGTGTTGAATTATGTTTTATATGTACTATCTCTTTCTCTCTCTCTATTGAACTATTGAAGAACATATAAGAAGAATTGATCAAGGGTTTCCCCACATTGGGGTTTGTCCCTAGCTAGAGCTACATTTTTTGTCCTCTTCTCTTGTCTTCTGCGATTTATGTTTATGTTCTATCTATAATTTAATATTATGTTGATGTGATTGCTAATCTAGAAAAGATATTGAGCTAACTATGAAAATTGAAATAAATTGCTCTAAGCATAGAATATTCCTAAAATTAACATGAAGCTAAGGGGTTAGAGGGGGGGCAGCTAGCTGCCCCTTCATTTCACTAGGGACAGTGGGGAGGCAGGGCGGGGGGTCATAGGGGGTGGAAGCCCCCTATCGGGGGGTTTGAGGGGGGCGTATCCCCCCTCTCAGGGTCCAGGGAAACACCCCTAGAATTTGTCTTTTGGACCCTATATTAGGTAGGTGGATCTACCTATGGTTTTGTGCATATATTTCACACATGGTTTTGGGCACAATGGTTTTCAGTCCATGGCATTTTGTAGATTTGGTTAAGGGAACTACGATTATGTTCGAATCCAGGGTTAATGGAATAGGGTTTATGGATGCTTTGGCATGTATGTATATTTATATATATATATATATATATATATATATATATATATATATTATATATATAATATATATATATATATATGTATGTATTATAACATTGAAAGGAGCATAATGAAAAATCAATCTTGTAGTCCCAATTTTGGGATCTAGGGGAATATATATATATATATATCTATATATATATATATATATATATATATATATATATATATATATATATATGTTATGCTCTCATAAATTTTTATTTTTTGTTTTTAGAATTTGTATGTAGGCAATTTCTGTACAGGGTTAAAAGCTACATATAGGTGACAAGCTCCTGGTTGAAACAATATTGCCAAAACTTGATGAGGAAGGAAAAATCATATTGGAACCTGAAGCAGTCTGTTGAGGCAAATTAATTACCTATCATTTAATTGTCAACCCAAGAGTTTCATAAAACTTTCGAAGCATGCGTGCACTATATATGTTAGAAACTAACTTCCAATTTAGATCAAGTTAACTACTAAACCAAATCCACCTATTCTAATTCAACAATCAATTCAAAGGAAATTACAGTGTTTGGAATTGAAATCTTAACTTATCGCACTTGCAAGAATTGAAAAGCACACCACTCTTTCAAAAATGAAATTGCATGAAATGAAATCTACTCTAAGGGATCATGTGTGCATTATAAAATCAGGATCCTATGAAATGAATAATCAAAGCCACATGATATGAAATGGAAGCAAAAACAATAATTCTTAACCTCTAGATATGAAAGAAAATAAAAACAATCACTCTTAACCTCTCACAAAAGAAAAGACATAAAAGAAATAAATCTTAATCTATGAAAGCAATAAATATTAATCTATGAAAAACAATAAATCTCATACATTATAGATGGCCAATCCAAAAGCATGAGGGATGGAAATTTGAGAGGCCCCAAATACAAGCATAACCAAATAAAAGTGAACATCACTCATGAGCATGGTGCCATATCCAAATTCTATATTCAAAACAAGAGCATTTCCCAAAATTTTCACATCTCAAATGATAGGAGAAAAGTTCCCCTATTTACACAAAAATATGAGAAGTTATCTCATTAATGAGAGTCCATGAATCTCTCCCTATATCTATAGAGTTACAATCAAAATAGGAAATGATAAGACACATGTCTGCTTAGAGTTTCAATACAAATAGGAAATGATAAGACAAATATCTTATTAGCATTTCAATACAAATAGGAAATGATAAGACACATATCATCATGATCCCATGATCTTCTCCACTCAAATTCGGATTTGGTTTTGGGAGGCTACATAAGGGTCTTTTAGAAGCTTCCTTTTGACCTACACATGTCAACAATCTCATCCCACTTGTTAGGTATAAGCATATGCACATTATTTTCTAATTTTTAGCCATAAATTGACTTTAAAATGTTAAGAAATAATAAAGTTTGGAAAAACATAAATGTGACTCAATAATGAAAATGGTAAGGTAAATGTAATGAAATGGGGGTAAATGTAATGAAATAGAGATGGAGTGAAGGTGACAATATGAAAATATAAGTGAAAATGTAATGGAAGTGAATGACAATTTCAAGGCCTAACATACCCCCCAACTGAAGTTATTGCATGTCCTCGTGCAATTTATTACATTAATTATTCTTTATCCTTGAGCTTTGGCTTAACTTTGCATGATACCATTTGATAACTTCATACTTTTGCAAAATCTTTTAGTTGAATTGCAACATGGTTGGTTCTTGTTTTACAACCATGTTTGTTGTTGCATTCATTTTTGATCTTTGAACTTTGCATAATAATAATTTGATTATTATTGCAAAGTATATCTTTATTGGATTGCATCATAGTTGGTTCTTGTGTGACAACCATGATTGTGTTTGTATCCAATTATCTTTTTAGTACTTTCGACAAGCCTTTGTATGCTCATAACAATAATGTAATAGTTAATATATTTTGATAGTATGTGGGCTTTTGAATGTGATATGAATATGGAAAAATATGAATATGAATATATCTCCCCCCCCTTATGATATTGGCAATTTTATGAGATGAGGAAGAGAAATGTTTTTTTTCCAAAAATTATCATTTTAGCTTTTCAAGGAATTTTATGGTAAAATGCTACAAAATGACATACCTTAACTTACCCTTTAGAAATGGATGAGCTGCATGTGTGGTGGATACAAAATTCTGATCATAATCTTCTTCAAGTGGCTGGACAAGTCATGGGGAAAAGAGTCAAGATGACTTTCTATTTTCTTTTATTAAAACTTGCTGAATCTGTTGTGGAATAGTGTTGATTCTTCTACTGCCAATTGATTCCACAGTTGTTATTTGATTTTGCAGCTGTCATCTGATTCTGCAGTTGCTGTCTGATTTCGTGGCTGCTATTTAGTCCTACAACTACTATCTGATTCCACATCTGTGATCAGGTTCTGTAGTTGCATATCTTCTACATTAGCTCCAAAATGCTAAAAAATGATAGTCTTCATGTCTTCAAAACTCATTGGCACAATTCTTGGTATGTGAATAAATGTTCTGATGTCGAACATAACAGGAAATTGTTGACTTAGTGGTCATTAATGGATGCCAGTAGTTAACACGAGAACTCTCACCATTGATGATAATGAGAGTCAATATGCCCAAACACATCTTGCTAAGTACAAATACTTTTTTTGTTGTTGAGTACCTAGAAGATCTGATGAACAAGGGACATTGATGTATTCCCATTGTTTGTAGGCATGAGGACTTTCCCTTAAGGCATGCAAGCCTCAAGGTGTTTTTACAAGGATTTTAGACTCAAAGGACTATGGACTTAATAATTTGCATTAAAGCAAGGTTTATTTGCGAAATGAAAAATGATAGGAAAGGAAAAATGAAAATGGAAGATGACAATGGAAAATAATAATGACAATGGGCAATAAGCATGTCAATGAGCTTCTTTCTTTTATTTGTGGGTCAGGCAAAATGTGTATGTGAGTAAAGGAAAAATGAACAACTGACTCTTACTAGGAAAAATGATTATGGTTTGCTTTGAATTGTTTGGTTGGATTTGTAATTCAAAAGGGAGGAAAGGTAATGGTTTTGATGGATATGGAGATGGAATTCTTCTTATGTTTCTCACAACATCGGTCCTTTGAAGACCAATTGCGTGCACAATTAGTTTTTTTCTTAATGATCATTCAATCATCCCAAACCTGCAAAACAATTGACATAAAGAACATAAGTGTGTTAAAAAAGAAATGATGAGTTCATTTCTTATTCTTACACCAAATGTCAAATGAAATAGACTAAGGAAAATCAAAAGTGTTATATTAAATCAAATTCATGATATCGATAACAATCCATTTTTAAGAAATAACCATGAAAAATAAATTAACTCCCTGTTATCGAATGACTTCGTGCACTATGCTTAGTAAAATGATTGGCATCACAAAGATTCGCTGTGTCCTACAAGTTGAAACTTCATTAAAAAAAAAGTACACAACAACAATATTAATGCCAAATGTTTAGAAATCATTTAAATAATTTTCCAACTATTTTGCAAATCATTATTGAATCATCATCTGTGCTAGAAAAATAATATGCTGAACAACAAATTTAACTTTCTTTAACTTGTCTTCACTCACACCTTTTAGAAAAATATCGTAACTATTTGGCATCATAACTATCTCATCTAAATGGGAGCTAATTAAGAGGTATTCGAGGCAGCATGGATCAAATGCCATGCAGAAATGCAGAGATCATATGTGCATCTGCTGGCTATTTATATGTAAAAAGAAATGGTCCAATGATGTTTGTGTACAAAGTAAAGTTGCTCTTCTTTCTAGGAATAGTAGAAGAAAAATATATAATCAAATTTTGTGGTGATAAAGTCAAATTTAGGGTGACATATGATGAACCAAGCACAAAATTTTAGAAACCAAGCGCGTAAAAGTAGTTACGATTAGCACAATACAAAATAAATAAACAAATTGCTCATTCAAATTGTATATTCAACCTGCAACCCAGAATTATAACAATGATTTTTGTGCACATGATGACTTGTGAGTCTATGGTGTCCACCTGTCTAAGTTGAGTGATCAACAGGCTTTTGAGAAGGTGAGAAGCAAGAGGCTGAAATAAATAAAAAAAAAGGGAAAAGGAAGATGCTCTGTTTTTGTCAGGTTTGTGGAAGACATGATAGTTGATGCAACCTCTACTTTATCAAACATAATTTACATATACCAATGTCATTATTCAGTTCATTTTGCTGTCATACCAAACTCAAAGTGTTTTCTCCAAATTGTAGGAATTTATAGGGTAAGTCCTCAGGCAGAACACCAAAGGACACCGCTCACAAACAGATGAGAGATCAATACACCAGTATTATTGACGTGGTTAAAACCGTCAAAGAGGGAAACAGTCCACGACCTGAGCCAAAGCGACCACTTGAGGCAATTTATTAATAAAAGAATGAAAATTTAAATAAGCTTCTCTCATGAACGGTTACTCTACAAATGACCCTCCATGCTCTTTAAATAGAGATCATGGACCAATTGGGTGCTAAGCCATGGATAAAGTGTCGGTAATATAGAGGAGAGAATGGACCGTTTGATCACTACATATTGTGACCATTGGATTGTAAGTTACAAAAGTACATAGTAAAGAAACACAATTTACCTAACTCTACACTAGACCAAGTTATACTTAACTATTTCCTTTGTGTCAGAATATCCTAACAACCCCCCTTAAGAACAACTTGGGATAGGATTGAAGGATGTACAAATATGAAACAATAGGAGAAGGAAGGAGGCATTAGAGCCTATCCCCCCTTAGTGACAACTTCCTGAACTCCAACCATAAATCGAAGTTTAGTAAACTTTTCCTCTATGAGAGTCTTTGTAAAGATGTCTGCAACTTGATCATCTGTTTAACAATATTGCACTTCAACAACATGGTCGTGAATGAGCTTTCTAATGAAGTGCATGCACAGTTCAATGTGTTTGCTGCACTGATTTTGGACTGGATCTTTGCATAGTTGAATGGCACTTTGATTATCACACCAAAGTGTAGTTGGATGCTGCTACTGAAAACCAAACTTTGACAGGATCTGATGAAGCCACAGGGCTTCCTTACTAGTTTCTATGGCACCACGATATTTTGCTTCTGTTGAAGAAAGAGAAATGGCACTTTGTTTCTTGCAAGCCCATGTAATATATCCTGAACCAAGAGTGAACACATAACCCGCAGTCGACTTCCGATCATCAGGGTCACCAACCCAATCAAAATCAATGAAACTAACTAATAGAGGAGATACTTCTGCACTATAATGAATCCCAAACTGAATTATACCTCGAACATAACGAATTATTCTTTTAGCTTCTTTCCAATGACTTTCATGTGGGTTTTGCATAAACTGAGCAATAAGGCCAATAGCAAAGGAAAGTTCAGGATGAGTATGGGTTAGATACAAAAGTTTTCCTACAAGTTGATGGTATAAGGTAGCATCAACTTTAGGGGAAGTACAAGTGACTAGGGTTAGCTTACAGTCTTCCCTGTGAAAATGGCGTAAAATATCATAGGCGTACTTGGACTGTTAAAGGGAAATACTTTCCTTGGATTGCAAGAATTGAAGACCAAGAAAATAATGCAAGTGTCCTAAGTTTGTCATTTCAAACTTCTTTTCAAGGTTGGACTTCACATGGTTTATAAGGTTAGGATGACTACCAATACGGATAAGGTAATCAACATTAAGAACAAGAATGATAAGAGATTTTCCACTTTCTTGGTGTAGAAAGTATTGTCAGAATGAAACCTAGAAAAGCTAGTTTCTAAAAGAAAGCTATCCATTTTTGCATACCAAGCATAAGGAGCTTGCTTGAGACCATAAAGAGATTTCTTAAGCTGACATACAAGGCTAGAGTTTGTTTGTATAAAGGCAGTAGGTTGTTCCATATAGATTTCTTCATGCAAGTCCCCATGCAAGAACGCAGATTTAACATCCATCTAATGGACTTCCCATTTGAAAGAGGCAATAAGGGAAAGAATAGGGTGTATAGAGTTCATTTTAGCAACAGGGGAGAAGGTTTCAATATAGTCAATGCCTTCAGCTTGTGAAAAACCCTTAGCAACAAGATGAGCTTTATGTTTATCAACTTTTCCATCTGGTCCGTACTTGGTTCTATAAATCCATTTGCATCTAACAAGTTTTCATCCCTGTGGTAGAGGAAGAAGATCCCATGTATCATTTGCCAATAATGAATGATATTCTTCATTCATAGCTACATCCCAATCTGGATGGCTTGAAGCTTATGTAAAGGTGTCAAGATCATAATTCACTGAAGCTTGAGCTAGTAAAGAAGAGGCTCTATCGAACTGAGAACCTGTATGTCGTTGATCTGTAGGATCACCAGCAAGAGCGCCTACTACATCTCAAGTAGCATGGACCCATTTTCGAAGTTTAGGAGCTAAAGGAGGATGTTGAGAAGGTGGGGGAGGATTGTCATCCTCACTTTCATCATTTGAAGAAGAAATATTTCCAAAAGTAGAAGAGATAGAGAGGGGTGGCACATCCGCCGAACTAGGCTCGTAGGCCGATATAGTTTCAACAAACTTTACATCTCTTCTAATGATAACATTTTTGGACTTAAGTGGAATAAGTATATATCCTTTGACATCTTCAAAATACCCAACAAAAATACATTTTTCACTCTTAGGTTCTAAAGATTTATGTTTCGCATTTGGAATATGGGCCCATGCTTCACTTCCAAAAACACGAAAATGAATTACATTTGGTTTAATTGAGCTCCTTGCTTCTTCTAGAGTGATATTCTTTAAAACCTTAGTAGGAGTGCGATTTATTATGTAATTTTCACAGTTAAATACTTCCGCCCAGAAAGTAAGACTAAGTCCTTTAGATTGAAGCATTCAATTAGCCATTTCCTTTAAGGTGTGATTCTTCCTTTCAGCTACACCATTTTGTTGTGGAGTATATGGAACAATATGTTGCATTTGAATTCCATTCTTAGTGCAAAAGTTGATGAATTTGTTGTTAACATATTCTACGCCATTATCAAATCTTAGCTTAAGAATTTAATGTCCATATTTTTTTCAACAAAGGCCTCAAAGGCCAAGACCATGTTAAATACTTCACTCTTTAGTTTTAAGAAGTATACCCAAGTGCGTCTAGACAAATCATCAATGAAAGTTAAGAAATACTTGTAGCCAAAGAATGAAACAATTGGACGTGGACCACATAAATCACTATGCACAAGCTATAAAGGGTCTGAGGCATGCCAAGGGGCATGTTTTTCAAAAATTTCCTGATGATGTTTTCCGAGTACACATCTGAAACAAACACCATCTCTGCAGGATACCGTTGGAAGACCTGTCACCATATTTTCTTTACATAGATTCTGAAGGGAGCGATAGTTTAAGTGACCCAATCGCTCATGCCAAAGTTTTCTCATTTCATAATTATGAGCAACAAATACTAAGGGAACATTTGATGACCCAAAGTTGTTAAAATTATACAACCTTGTAGGATCATCAACAATGCCAGTAGCTAAAATCTATCTAGGATCTCTTAGATCCTTAATTACAACATCGTGAGGTGAAAATTCAATGATTTTACCTTCACCTGAATGAGTTATCTGATATACAGATAGAAGGTTGCAAGATAAGGTTGGAACACATAATACATCATTAAATTGACCATTTTCTATATGAACAGTTCCAGTCCCTACAACAGTAAGAGATCTATCATCACCAACATATATATTTTTGGTGTTACAATAATTTAAAGAAGAAAAAATGACTTCGTTTTTGGCCATGTGATCAGAAGCTCCAGAATCAATGAGCCACTCATGAGAATTAGAGGAAGAAGATACATTTAGTGCATATCCAGACCAAGATTTTTGACAACCACATGAAGAAAGTGTTATTCCTGAAGATGAATTTTAAGTTGAAGAGTGATCCAAATGGATGTTATGCTTCTTCATTTCTTCTTCCGAGGCTTCCATCTTCTTAAAGCATTTGGATTCTAAGTGGCCATCTCAATTACAAAAGTGGAAATGTCTATCAGTCTTCTTCCCTTTGTTTTTATTTTCCTTATCATTTTTTTGAAATGATTTTTCATTTTGAGGCTAAAATTGCTTAGGACCCTTGTTTGGTTTAGGACCATTCTTTTTAGGATATGATTTCTTAGGATTCTTTGGATTTGGTTGCTGCTGGGTGGCTAAGGCTTTCTTAGAAGAGTTTCCAAGATTAAGAAGACCAAGATGTAAGAGTTTTTCTTGTTCTCTTATTAAAGAATCACAAAAGGCATCAAAGGAAGGGGACTTGCAGTCTTGTCCTTAAGAAATGAAGGCTTCTCTTGTACAATGGAAGGTGGAAACAAACAAAAAGTAGGTTGGTCCCAACTTAGTAAGAATGGAATAGATAAGGTTACCATCTTCTTTCTTAACCTTAACACCTTCCAAGAGAAGTATAAGGGTCTTGAACTTGGATAAAAATTATTGAATGGAAGAAAAATAATTGGGGTCCAATGTAAGCAACTCATTTTCGCGTTGATGGGTTTTAAGTTCATTTTTAATTCTAGAAAACTTTAGTGATCTATTTCATTGCTTCATTAAGAGTATCAAGTTCTACGATATGGAATCTAAGGTCTCGAGAAATAGACATCCCTATCAACCCACATGCTTGATCTTGTCTATTTTCCCATTTGGTTGCATTATATTCATCTTTATGTTTGGTTTCTTGGCCTGAAGCTATTCTGTAAAGACCTTTACTTCTATGTAAATCCACAATGATAGGACCGCCATTGGAAGTTTGACCAAGTGAGCTACATTAAAAGGTTAGTAATTTTTGGAAAGGAAGAAGTGGTTTTTTTTTTTTTTTTAAGTCACTGAAGCTTTGGGTTGCATGCTTACTTGAGAAAGCTATTTTTTGGCTACAAAACAAACACCACAAAACCCAAAATGAACATACAAAAAGAACAAAGACGGTCAAACTTCCGAGGTCCTCAATGTTTTTGATTTTCCGAGGTCACACTAAGACGTGGCGGAAAAGAGCATACACATGACAAAAATCCTTCCTTTTTGTTTCTAATTTGCCCAGATCACACAGAGTCATGGGGCAAAGAGCATATACAGAAATGAGAGGTCTAGATCCGGTAATAAAAAAAAAAGCTAAATAAATCGAAATATATAGAGAGAAAATAACTAAAAACTACAAATAAACATTGTATACCTCCAAACATTAAAGATGACATAGCTAGGGCTACCGGAAACCTTTTCGTATGAAACGAAAGGGCTTCCTCACTGGAATAGATTCTCCTAACAAAGTAGAGCAGTCCTCTCAGCCCGAAAGCAATAAGAAATAGTAGATCTAGGAAATGGCAGTCGGATGTAGTTCTATCGACTTCATATTTCGATCACCAATAGATGCGACCCTCAACTAGCTCTGATACCATGTAGGAATTTATAGGGTAAGTTCCTCAGACAACATCAAAGGACACCACTCACAAACTGATGACAGATCAATACACCAGTATTGTTGATGTGGTTAGAACCCTCAAAGAGGGAAATAGTCCATGGCTTGAGCCAATGCGACCACTTTAGGCAATTTATTAATAAAAGAATGAAAATTTACATAAGCTTTTCTCATGAACGGTTACCCTAGAAATGACCCTCCATACTCCTTAGATATATATCATGGACCAATCGGGTATCAAGCCACGGATCAAGTGTCGGTAATACCGAGGAGAGAATGAACTATCGGATCACTACATATTGTGACTGTCGGATTGTAAGTTACAAAAGTACATAGTAAAGAAACACACTTTACCTAACTCTACACTAGACCAAGTTGTGCTTAACTATTTCCTCTGTGTCAGAATATCCGAACACAAATGTCACAAGCTGGAATTTAGTGAGGGAAATCGGATCTTGGCAGATATTTCGCTTGAAGATCAGAGAAATAGGATCATGGCCACAACTCTGCATTAAATCCAAAAATATGTTTTTCTCATGCAATCTAGAAATTAAGGGTCCGAAGAACCATAAAATTTGCTCAAATGGTTGTGAAATTCAGGAAACCATTTTTAGGTTACCTAATTCACCCCATTCCCAAAAAAACCTATGTCTTGGATTTTTCTAATTCAGCTAGGTTTTCTCAGAAAATGCATTTCAAAATCGTGTGTCAAAACAGTTACATTTTCTGTGATCCTTCGGCAACAAAATCGATTGTTGTGGTTTGTTTTTTTTTTTTTTTTTAATTTGCTGGTTTTGAAGGTTGGGCTTGTGGCTACGTGGATTTCTTCTAGCAAAGGAAAAGGGAAGATCTAACTATATCAAACGTCCTATGGAAAATTTTGTAGGACTCAAACTCAGGAATGAGATAAAAGATGGGACAACGCTTTTGAAGAAATCAAACCAGTGAGTCTTAATCATGAAGTTACCGATCCAAAGATCTACCCAAGAAATCTAACCGCATCATTTTTGTATCCCCGCAGAAAACGCATGCATTACAGAGGTAAGGATCATCATTTTTGCACATGGATTTGCAAGTATTGCACCATTCTTCAGAGGTTTTGACTTTCAAATCACAACCCCCAATTGACCGCCTTTATCAAAACTCTTGGTGTTTAAAGCTACTACTAGATCTTTTAGGCGCAAATTAAATTGGAGTCTATCCGTAGATTTGCAGTCACCATACATGCAGCTAATATTGAAGGATTTGAAGAGTTGCGTGGTTGTTGTTTACATTTTGTTGTTTTTGTTTTATTTCTTTTATGTGTTTTGTTTAAAAATCATATATGTTACATTTTTTCTAAATTAAAAAATATACATATATATATTTCACTTAAACAAAACAATTTATTAATAAACAAAATGCATTTAGAATTTTTTTTTTTTTTAAGTTTATTGAAAAAACAAATTGAATTAAATCAAATCATGAAAACAAAAATTAGCTGCATAATTGCACTCTGTAGCTAAATAATTTTTATGATATACTAAGAAAACAATTTCTCTTTTTGATCCTCCAGGTCACACGAA